>JAXGGA010005675.1:0-76130 GCA_038373865.1 Uloborus plumipes
GCTATCAACAATACATAATGAACTTGAGTAATTGTCGTTAATTAGTGACCAGGAATTACCCCAGAGATGGGGTAATTCCTGGCCACTTACGGGGCAATTATTGGTCACTCAAATGATTGATGAAAATGCATACATTTTGTAAGCACATTATTAATACAAGTTATTAAACTAATTAGATAAAGAATTTATTTATATATATAGCTAATTAAACACTGTATTTAGTTTTTTTAAGGAAGAATGCAATTGTTTTCAACATAATAGCTTTACTTAATAAAACTTAGCCAAAATACTTTTTATACACTTTGTATGCAATAGCTACAGCTTTTATATCTGTTGTGAATGAATCTTCACCTACCAAATAAATAGGTCCATAAAAAATATGGTGCACATGCACCATACACACTGAGCACATGCTTCTGTCTGTTATGAACAGGTTAAGGTGAACAGTTAAGTGAATAGTACAATGCAGTTACAATTAAGCATTTTTCTTAGTATAATTAAGAATAATTATTAAAACTTATAAAATAATTGGATGAAATTTAACAAAGAAAAATTCAGTATATTGTATACTTATCATTAACAGATAAGAATGTTACATTGCGGTTACAGTTAACTTTGCAGTTAAGGCTCACAGAGTTACATATAGTTTAAATCAATAACATATGTCAATAATAGGTGAAATAATAATCCATAAATATTAAAAAAAGGACTGACCAGTAATTACCCCACTGACCAAGAATTACCCCAGTAGCCAGGGGCATTATTTGGAGCCTTCCTGCAAATTATTCAAAACAATAATGGTAAATCCAAAACTATTTTTCAGTAACTGACATGGTACCTAATTCAACCAAAAAAACGAAAAAGAAAAATATTCAGAAGTTTGAGTTTGATCACGATCTTTATACAAATGTATCAAAACTAAGGCCAATCTTGTTTTACGAAATTTAACAAGCGATTTTAAAAAGATTTTTTTTTCAAACTAAATACACAGTCAACTCATAATTAAGTAATGAATTGCAATGAAGATAGTTCAGAGTACCTCTGTGATTTTTTTCATTTTGCTGAAGGATTATTAAGACATAAAAAGGACTGTGACCAGGAATTACCCCAGAAACTTGCTGACCAGGAATTGCCCCGGGTGACCCTACAATTTCCCAGATGCAGCTAATGCTTATATACAAAGTTTTAAAACGATATATTTTGACATAAGAAATAAAAATCCCTGTACTTAAACTAAAATTTACGAATAATATTTAATACACTTGCTTCTGGTTTTTTTTAATACAGATAACGGTATACTCTTTCGCAATTAAGCTGTTTAGTGTCAAAAGCTCAAATTGTTTTTACATTTAAAGATATTTTTCCTGTAACTTCAGAACCGAGACATAAAATATTTATGTATGTCTAGACTTGGCTATTATTTATTTTGTTTATTTATCCTTCCCACTAATGGGTTACAAGCTTTACTTCTAATATGCTTTAAATAAATTTTGGGAATTAGTCACTGATTTAATTAAACGCACCAGCGTAATATCTGAAAATAAAAGTCTTTCACAGACATTAGTTTAGAATTTACATGTCCCCGTACAGCTATAATAAAAAAACGTAGTTTTGAAGGCAACTTTTCGCTCTGTAACTTATCGGTGTGGAAACTAGCATATGTTCTGATATATAAAGTAAAATCTAATGATATTAATAATTAAAAAAACTTAAAATACAAGATATCACAGCGAGTTCTCCCTTTCCCCTCTCTTACACCGTAGACTTTAAGTTCATCAGAAACCTTTTACGTAAGTGTACGCCAATTTTCAAAACCATATCCTTTTTTTCCCCAATATTTTGTTTACTGCACTATAGCTTAAAAATTGAGATAAAAATAATCAGCTTAATTTTAAAAAAAAAGTAAATTTGTCAAAAAAAAAGTAAACATGCAATTTTAGGACATTATAAAAATTTGTTCGTTATTGCGAAGTTTAAAAATGACGCTGCTTTTATGTATTCTTGTTTTGAACATTTTTTATTCATACAAACAAAACTGTTAGTGCTTCTTCAGTTCAATTCAATACAGTTTTTCAATAATTTCCTTAAGTTTTTATGCATACATTTTTACTTTTCAACCTAATCCAAACTATGGGCTATTTTTTGTTTTCAATATCTGTTACGCAGAGAAAAAATCCGTATAAGCAAAAGACTAGTATTATGGCTAGTTTTCTTGCAACCGATCAAACAACTCGGACAATGTTTTCTAATCATCCTGCTTAAACTGATAACAAAGCAAACGTGATTATATTCAAAACTTCGGTAAGAAAAAAACTTTTCCTGGACATATTTCGATATTTTCCAGGCTCTATGCCAAAAAAATATTTTCTTTCATATCCGAAACCCATGACCATAGCGATCTCTAAGATAGAGTCTTGGCATTTGGTTCTTTAGGGAATTTTCTCTCAAAAGAAGCCCGCGGGAAGCTCACTACGGAGGCAATGATCGAATTGAATGGAAGGAGAATGCTTCAAGGAATTCGTGATGACCGCTATAATATAATTGCTTACCGAGCAATCGAGGAACGACGGTTGAATATCTTTGCGGATATTCATTCACTTTCCATGATGTCATACTCCACCAAAAGGAGAAATGTGCAGGAAGCACCGTAACTGCACACAAAGGAGCTAATTTTTTTTCTCTCTGAAGATCATGTATTATAATGAATACCGTAAGTAGAAAGTTAATATGATTGAATGGAAAGAATATAGCTTAAGCTGCAGAAAAATGTTTCTTTTTAAGATACATAAAACGAAACGAGAGCGAGCCTCGTAAAGTATCAAAATGCTAGTAAAAGAGGGAAAGGGGGAAAAAAAGATAAAAAACGTAGTAACTGCTGAGAGAAAGTATTAGTTTCGGTGTCATTTAAATACTTTAAAATACCTTTAATTACTGGTTAAAAGTGGTAGACATTTTAAGAATGTCATTAAAATTGTGTTGGTTTAAATAGAATAACACAGACATTTTTAATGAAAGCTTTAGCGTGGTATGGACTATTTCAAGATCATGTAATACTTAACGAGCACATTTCCACATAATAAATAAAATATTTTGATTACTCTTTTCTCATCTTTCTCTCTCGAAATCTATGGAAAAAAATTAACTTTTGATGTTTTTACACCATTTTGAAGGAGACACTGTTTAAATTCTTCGGCCTTCATGGTAGCCTTATCAGATGCTTGACAAGTGTCTCATCATGCTTCTTATTGTCGTTTAGAGCTTCTAGTTTTTTTAGCTCCTATCTTAAAGTTCCTAATGTTTAGGATCAAATTGCAGGAACCCCTTTTCGACACATCATTCACTAAAAACTTGTTTTTCGTCAAGAAACAGTATATTTTATATATGTTTTATTCATCAATCACCTTCTTCCTTTTGCAGTCAATAGCAATCAAATACAAAAAATGATGCGAAATAATGCTGAAATACCAAAAATGCAGTTGATCTGAGGCCACAGTTGATACTTCCTGTTTTTTTCTGTATTTTACAAGACGCTTAAAACATTTCAAACCATTTATCACCGCATGTACGGTAAAGGGTACTGTAAACCAAGCTCTCAGATATTCTTTCACATAAAATTTTCAGATGTTAGGAATACTTTTGCTTTCTTTACCTAAAAGTTTGAACTAGTTACGAAACATCCGCAGCGATAAGGAATCTTGGACATCCGTTTACATTAAACGTTTATATTAAGTACTTTTTGAAACTTTCATGGTCACGACCAACGTCAAATATTGAATGAATTTGGTTCATGACAACAATTATCACATTAAAACCCTTTTTATAATTCTAATTACTGCTGAAAAAAATTATATCTTATAAAATTAAGTCCAAAGTATACCTAACTTTTCAATCATACTCTGAACAAAAAAAAAAAAATGCAATGCATTTTCGTCCCCCAAATTAAGAAAGACCCTTTAAATAAGTAGTGTCTCGTAATTGAAGGCTTGGTAGATGAAGGGTTATGTGACAAAACAGAAATTGCAAGTAATTAAAATTCAAAGTTTTATTGCTGCATTTTTTTTTTTTTTTTGCTTTCTGATTTTGACGTTAGTGTGCCGTATGAAATTGGTCTAATGGTATTGCATTTTTGAAGTACCAAATTTAAATTGCTTACCTGTATCCATTGCTTATCATTGTCCAGAGTGTTTATTTTTAACAATGTAACAGCCCCTTCATCCTCCAAACCCTACAATTGTAATAGCTATAAGCAGATAAATCTTAACTATAGAAAAACAGTTTTTAAATGTTTATGAGCATATATATCTTAATCAGCAATAAACTGATAATACATTATTTATTCGTAAAATACTTAAACGCTTTGTGAAAAATATGTACACAGATTTTAATTTTCTGAATCCGGGTCTACAAAAGTAAATCGAAACAGGGAGAAAATTACGTTTTTCTCTTTTACCGTTTAGTTTTTTTTTTTAACTAACATTGAAATTGTTTCTTGATATTTTGCTTTGAACATTAATATGCCAATCAACAAAGCCATTTTAAAAATTCCTCGTTTTGCAATTAAAATATTCAAGAACATTCAAATTGGAAAACAATACATTATTTATCTAAGTAAAATACTTTAAAAAGTGAGAAATTTCACAATTCCGATCGCTTAATTGCCGAGCTCAACTGAATATCGGCATTTTGGATGAAAGCCAAGAAATAAAAATTTTCCAATAATGATTACGCCATTTTCAACAACACAGTTTAGCACAAGATTTTTCCGGTTTACACCAAAGTTATGATTGAGCTGCTTTTGTCACATTAATAATTTATTTCTTCGGCAAAGTATGTACTGCACTAACATTTCTACGTTAATAAAAATACAAATTATGAATAAATATTTAAAAAAAATATTTGATTTGTCAGGTACTTAGACATAGCATTTAGGGCATGTAACTAAACTACTCGTTATAACAGTGATCTTCATAATGTTGAGTGCCGTTTAATACTGAGCGTTTAAAATATGCCTTTAAATCGAGTTGTAATAAATGTTGGCCGTAATTTTGAGCACAAACGGTGCACAATTTACTTTCACGCTTTGCTATAGCATCAGCCGTTAGTAAACTTGCTGCAGAGAATTAATGCATGTTTGATCTACGGAATCGTTACGAAATTCGTCTAGAACTAAACTAGATTACCCCCTGAGAGTAAATTAATATGAATATTACATCATTAGATGCATACATATGTTGACTTCTTTTTATTTATTATAGTAATTTAATAGTATGTTTTTAACTTACATTGTTTATTTTTTAAAAGTTTAAAATGAGATATTTTATGAAGCAAGAAGCTTATTTGGTGCTTATTAAAACTAAATCCTTTTTTCCCCTTTTCAATTGAAGGAAGTCATGAAGACTATTGGAGGAAAATATAAATAATAATATATTTAGTTAGGAACATTTCAAGATTTTTTTTTTGTTTTCAAGTTCACTAATGCATGAAACGAAATTTCAAAATTTCTCTTAAATGAACATTTTAATATACAAAAATATATATGAACTAAGAATGTTTTTCAAATGTGCCCAATAATTTATGAAGTCTCTACCTTTTATACCCATTGTCTTGTGTTCTTCAGCCCTCTAACAGAACATTGACGAAAATGTACCGTTATGTAAAACCGGAGTCGTGACGTTACATTGCAGTGAGTCTGAATAATTTAAAATGTCACAGTTTTCATAACTTTCAACAGTTTAAAAATAAGAAAAAGATTAATTTGATGTTAATAACATCAAATAAATTTCCTGTTTCATAAAATATCCCATATTTAACTGTTCAAATAATATAGTTTTTAATAAAAAAGGGACTAAACCGATGTATGTATGCATAAAATAATTTTAAATCCGTATTAATACATTATTTGGATGCAATCTAGTTTAGTTCTAGAAAAAAGTTTGTCACTTGATGACAGTGTCTGTTACTCGTCACTGTAATTAACGTAACTGTAGTTTTGCCGTTAAATGTTGAGATACCAGGGAACTTATTTTAAAGGGCTCTAAAGTGAAATCAGGATCACATATTGTAAGGAAAATAGGGCATTAAAAATCGCATGTGTGCTTAAGAGATTCATCAATTAATAAAATAGAACAAATATAAAAATAATTTTTTAAATCCTATATTCTATTTTATTTTGGTAAGTAAGTAAGGAAGTAGTGCAAAAGTCATAATAAACTATTTTTTCTTTTTTTTTTAAACATAAACCTCTTCTGCATAGAGTACAAAAATTGCTGAGAACAAGTTCATGCCATAGCTAAAATTAAGATTTTTTAAAACTCTTGGCAGCTGCTTGCTCACTAACTATATTCTTAGGAAATTATACCTTTTGTTTTTACTGAAGATAAATCTGTCATCTTCTAAATTCAATTCGAAAATGCAAATATTTTTTATTATGTAAAGTAAAAATAATTACTATTGAGTTAAGCACAATAAAAAGCAAAATGCGCAGTTAGGAAGAAAATGATAAGTTATCTACTACTACGTAGTATTTATAATCATGTT
Source organism: Uloborus plumipes (assembly GCA_038373865.1). NCBI lineage: Eukaryota > Metazoa > Arthropoda > Arachnida > Araneae > Uloboridae > Uloborus > Uloborus plumipes. The sequence goes on from JAXGGA010005675.1 coordinate 6,538, forward strand.
AAAGATTTTTGAAGCTAAACTTTTAAACTATGGTCATAAACAAATTGACAAGTGTTGTATTTAATTCTTCCAGGCTTTTGGTAAAAACAAAGACGTTTATATTTACGCCAAGAACTAGAGCTGATTTACCTAAAGGTTTTCCTGATGACGTAGAAGGAATACCATACTTTTTGGACAACTATATTCATCCGGACTTGCCTTCAACAGCTTCACTTTCTGACCACATCGCTTCAGCCATCAAAAAACTGGATTTGCAAACTACAGTTTTTAGACCCAACTCTTAAGATTTGGGCTCATTTAATCATGCTTTTGTTTCTGTACTGGATTTTTTTTCTCATTTATTACAGAACATGTTAAATATTTCAAGGACGATTTAAAAGCGTTTAAAACGTTATTGTAAAATGTTTTATTTTGATAAAAGTATGTTTTAAATATTACCTGATGTTGAAGGCATAAACATTATTTGTGTGACCATACGTTAAACAGTATTTTGTGATTAGTAAATTAAATATTTTACTGGTTAATGTTTAGTATTTATGTTCGAAATATGTGAACTGTTTTACATATTGCTTTTCTTTGACTTATTTTGCTATATAAAATACCAGAAGCAATCAATCATTAATTTAAACATTAATGACATCAGTGGAGTGTTGTGATCACATTTTGCGTGCTGTGTGTAACATGTTTATCTTTCTGCCAGTAAGACATGCACATGCATTTAACTTTGTACCATTTTGACCTTGTATGCATTAAAATATTTAAAAATGTTTTTGTATGCCTATGCTGTAAATGTACTGCCTCCAATATGGAACAAAAAGTACAAATACAAAACAGTACAATATATCGTGGGGTTACAAGTGAAACACACTAAGTCAAAAAACATGATTTTGAGAAAACGCTGATCAATAATTATCATTAATTATACTACTTAGTGTGTTTCACTAGTATAGCATTGCATAATAAAGATATGACTTAGTGGGACCAGTAGAAACAGCTCATTTTTGTGTGTAAGAAACTAAAAATCTGAAAATGAATAATTTTGACTTAGTGTGTTTCACTTGTAACCCCACGATATCCGGAAAAAAAATATACACGTAAACGTACCAAAGTACACAGTTTTGGTAAAAGTTCCGTACGCATGAAACTTTGAACAGAAATGCTATTCCGTTTGAACATACGGTGTTTAGGTTCCAAAATGGAGTCTTCCCACAGTTCGGGAATTTCAAAGTAAACGTTATGAGAGGAGAACCGGTCACGAGAGAGTATTTCATTCAAAATACTTAAGCTGCTGAAATTATTTTACTGGTACGAATAAAAAAAATTAAAGTAACGTAAAAACGTATTATGTTTATTATGATTAAATGATTTTAAACTTATTACTAGTTAGTAAAACCCTAAAGAGTTTAAACTAGCTCGCTAAAGTGACTTCGCGCGACACAGAAGAAATTGTACTAGTGTAATTCTTTAAAAATCGTTTTGCAGCGTGCATTCATTAAAACGTATAAAGCGTTTAAAAAATCAAATATGATGTAGTAATTAAAATCATTGCGTGAAGCAACTGTATGAAAGGGCTTGTCCTCAGTTAAATAATAAGATGGACTATTCTGCAGCGACATTCCTGATGATTCTACTTGTACTACATTCTAAATAGTCGTTGAACATAAGAAAAACTTAAACAGAAGTAAATTCCGGAAAATGATTTTTTCCCGTCATATTGGCGTATATAAATGTTTCTTAAAAGATGATACAGCTGTTACTTATAAATGTTCAATTTTAAAGAGCTGTTTCCAAGCGTTTTCGTAAACAGCTGGACATCAGTATCACTGTTCTGATTCTATAATTTACCAAAGAAAAGCGCTGACGGTAGATTCGAAGAGCACTTTTTCTTTATTTTCTTTAGTATATAGCATGTTCCCTTTTAACTTGCAAGACCTCTGTTTTCACAACTGTTAGTCCTAGATACAAAACTCCAATTGCAAAATAGGTGAAAATAAGGTTTAAAATTAAGATAGTGAAAGTTTCTAACGATAAAAAAAATAATATTAATAAAATGCGAAATATAACCTTTTATATACAACCCTTATCGCTTCATATTTATATTTAGTAAAATAATATATCGCTGCTTGAAATGAACAGTGGCATAGCTGCAAAAATCGATTTTTTTTTAATTACATCAAAAATTCATTTTTTTAAACTCTTTCTTGTGGTAATATCGGCATATCTCTAGTTTCAAAATATCACGCAGCAATCGTTAGTGTCGTTGTGCATAGTTATTATTTTGGCGCGCTTTTGTTAGTAAAAAACGACACTGCCGCCATTGCGTCAGTTCTGAATAAGTGCTTGGAGGAGGAACATCTAATGTCTCTGTAAGTTGATTCGGCATAAGTACCCTTAATACCATTTTAGTTCAAAATACCGTTCTGCTGCAAAAACTTTGAAACGCTCTCCTGAAAAATCGTGTTTTGCAGATATGCCACTGTTCATTTCAAGCAGCGATAAGTTTAAAAATAATAGTCCCTTAAAAAATTACAGTTGCATGATCAATATTGACCGAGCTATAAAATGCAGGGTTTTGTGACCTATACCACTTTACCTTAACAAAGTGTGCTTTTTAAAATTGCACGAGTTCTTGAAGTGTGTTTTACGTACATTTGCATTTATTTTTCAAAACAAATTCTTTATTTTTATTTTCATTTGTTTGTGTTGTTATTGAAATTTTCAACGGAAAATATTTCCCTTAATGCAGTGTATAGAACTAGGGGGCCTATACAAATAGTTAGATTTCGTAAGTTCACACTTTTTTTCCTTCACACTTCAAACTTTCAATATCTAAACTTTGCCTCTTATATTAATTATTTATGTAATCAAAAGTTTGCAACTAAAGGTTAAGAAAATAGAGATCTTACACGTTAAACGGAAACACATTGTAGACATAGGTGCATGTACGTGAATGGGGGGGGGGGGTTGCTCCACATATGTATATTTCTATTAAGATTAATTTTAAAAAAGTCAAACATCATTTAGTTGCGTGCAATGGGCATTTGAGACTATGACGCAATACTATAAAAGTAAAATTGTTGCAAAATATGCAGTAATAAGGTAAGTTTTATTAAAATACTTACAATGAAATACATTCCTATGATATATCACTCATAAGTATGGTAATACAGAAACAATGGTTAAATGCGCCAACATTTTTACTAATAACACTAAAAATCTGTAAATAGTAAAAACCATGCATGTATGTAGGTATATTAATTGATCCCTGTATGTAAATTGGCCGCCTTAAATTCTGTCACCAAGGAATATTACCAGTTATTCGCATAAATTCAAACTAGGAGTCTTTAAAAACTATCCACAAGATCTACGAAACAAGCTTATCGTTTTTATAAATTATCATTTAAACAAAGTTTATTTTTGACACTTCAACGAGCGGCACATATTCTTGCTTGAACACTCGGCATTTTCTTTAAACTCTACGTCAGTACGAAAGAGCAAGCAATTATTTTTCATCTTTACCCGGTTTGTTAAACTATTCCTTTTACACAAGACAAACGACACATGCGAAATTAATTAAATGCCAGAGGCAGTAAAAGCTTCACAGACCGTGCAACTTAATTCTCTAAAACTCCTCTTTGGAAATTATTTTTAGCAGTTTTTTTTTCAATGGTGACGCAATGCATAAAACTGTTGAAATTATCTGCATTACTCTTGTGTATGTGTGCGTGTTTTTTTTTTTTTTAATCACTGAACAAAATTTGCAACCAAAGATTAAAAACGAAAAACTATCAACAATCAATTGAATGGAAAAAAAATCACTTTTCTTGAGTTAAAAATGTAATTGTTTATTTGTTACGTTTTCAGGTGTATCATAATAGAGAAAACTGATTACATTGACTTATTCTATTAAACTAATTAAACCAATCCCCCTAAGTTAATTGAAAATGGCCTGCATTTGCAGTTTTAAAATTCCAGTTTTATAATTTTTCTATCATCTTTTCACACCCTCTCTAGACTCCTCCCCTCCCATGTTAGTAGCACAACACCAAAAAAAAAAAAACAGCCTTTTTGCTACGTAAGCTCTAATAAATTTTCCTATACGCCTTTTGAGAACTAAAATCATGATCTAAAATTGCGTTTTTAAGCTCAGTTTACGATTTTTTTTTCCAGGAAAATCCCAATTGAGTCTGGTTTTCTCATTCAGTAGCTATACTAAACCTGTTTATTTTAATGCTTTTGATTGATTAAAACACACACTTATATTTTAACGAAATATTTAAGAACTGTAGTAGACTCAATTTATTCAACACGTTTATACTCTCAAACTGTCATCCTATTTTTTTTCTTTTTTAGGTATCAGATTGTACTAATAAGTTGAGTTAAAAAACTAACATTTTTTTTTCTTTTCTTTATTCTTGAAACGCTCTTACATTTGTTACACTTGTATCACTTTTAGCCAGAAGTCTAGCTCTTAAACTTATCCATTTTTATTATTTTAAAACTTAGCGTGATAGTTCATGAGTTTTCTTAAAACAGATGCAAGTAGTTCAGCAATATACAGATACAAAATTTATCATCATGTAAAGAAACTTAGTAAGCTTAAGTAACGTACCTTAAATATATTCCAAAAACAAGGCGAAAATGGAAACAGCTGATCTATCAATGTTTACTTACAAGAATGGCTGCTCTTGTGCCCTAGTTTCACTGAAATAAGTTAGATTATCCTTCTCTTTACTTGGCGCACGTGCTAAAATTGGCATCTAACTCGCTACATAATGGTGCAGTTAAAAACGAGTTTAACTCAACTGCGCCCTAATCCGAGATTGACTCCGTTGATATCGCCAAACAGCAGCGGTCAAATACACGTTCATGCCCACATTCAAAAATGTGACTCTAAAGAGTGCCTCTGCTGTTGTTACTCTACGGTTGAAGGTTATTACTATACTATTACACTACGGTTGAGATTGTAGAAGGTTGTAACTCATTTTTACTCTACGGCAGGGGTTGTAGAAAGTTCCTTTATTTTGTTTATTTATAACACAGATTTCGAGTGCGTGTACTTGGTCACACAGGACCCATTTATGAACGCACGTCCAATATGACAGATAGTACAAGACATATACATACGACAGGACTGAATTTACGCTCACGGAGAAGGAAGTTACTGCCAGGGCGAGGGCGGGATTCGAATCCGCCACCCCGGGGACACGAGAATGACGCGGAACCAAACAGCACCACCGAATTCCCTTGAAAGTTATTACACTATATTATTACTCCATGGTTACAGCTGTAGAAGGTTATTACTATATTATTACACTATAGTTGAGATTGCACAAGGGTATTACTCTATTATTACTCTACGTCTGGGGTTGTAGAAAGTTATTACACTATTATTATTCAACGGTTATTACTTTATTATTACTGTACGGTTGAAGGTGTAGAATTTTGAATATAAAAGATCTTTGCTAAAATGACTTCCAACCATACTGCAAGTAAGCAATGCAAAACATGAATTTCTTTTAAATTTGTTTTTCAAATTGTCAGTAGTTTTTTTTTTAAATATATTTAAAACTAGATTTTACTCCACTATAACATATTACGTAAACCTCAACATTCCCCCTAAAGCTTAGCTCAATTTAGTAAGGACCAAAAAGACATATCTTAAAAATTAAATAGCAAAAATTGCACAAAAAGATTGCACCCTTTTAATTTTGAAAAAAAAAGCATTAATAAGGGATTAAGGAAAATGTAATCATTAAAATCTCGTATGCTACTGTTCATTTCTTGTTAAGCATTAATGGCCGTTAGAAATTAATTAAATGCCAAAATTGGAAACTGAAAAATATCTTTGTTTTGAAATTACAGCTTCTAAAGGACGAATTTGTTATGGTCTGCAGCTTCATGCAGATTAGATAAATTAGCATATCAATTGAAAAGCAAGCGGAAATATTTAACATGTTTCAACAAAACAAACACCGCTTAAAATACCTTAATGAATTCAATTGAAATACAATTCATTTCAAAGCTTAGAGCTAAGCTTTTGACATTTTTATTGTTTTCGATGTGGCTAATTAATTTCTTGCAGAAAGTTAATTAGACGCGTTTAGATGATTTAGTGAATCAGAAAACTTTCGATTAAATATGAGAGAGACATTGCTCGCTTAAAGATACGCGTTTTGAGCATAATTTCTGCTTTATAATTGATGCTGTTTCAGGCAATATTGTGATACGTGCAAGTATGATATGTAAAGAAATGTTTTATTCAGTCAAAAGCATCCGTACCAACTTATTTTAGTAAAATTTAAGTAAAGATTTCTATAAGTTGGTTGGATAATAAAAGCTAGTATGTGTTTGAAAAAAAGGAAACTTAAACAAATACAAAGCATTAGTTATTCAGAGCAATGTTAACTAATGGTTAAAATATTTTTGTGAGCAAATTAAGTTACCTGTATGACCAAATACACTTATATAATTTTAAATAAAACTTATCGTTTAGCATTTTCTTGACTGCCCCTCAAATATGCACTTTAAAGATGTAGTAATGTCAGTGCAGTTTTGCCGATGCTTTTTGGATATGCTGTCATGCAATTACTGTAGTGAATTTAATATTTTTGCGGCATAACTTAAGATAGAGAGCATGCAAACATTTCGTGTTCAAAATAACCCTTGTAATACGATTACGCTGCATTAAAGCAAGCACGCGCTTAGTGACTTGTCAAGTAATCTACGAGCTTTCTCATACTGGCACAAAGTCATGTTTTTGTTTTGCGTTTGCAATGTGATTGCGCTGCTTTAGCAAACGACATTGCTGCCGTGAAATCAATGGTTGTCAGCATAAGACCATTGTCGTAGATCTGTTGGTATTTCATTAACGCAGGCTATTTATGATAATTGATGTTCCAAACGCAGCGCAATCGCATCACAAGTGCATCATTTAAACATACTTTCATACTCATTCTCGAAGGAAGGTCTTAAAAGTTCAAATTACTTGTATATCAACTAAAATTTTAAAATGTGCTTTGTAGCAAAAAAGTTCGGAAGCTCGTAAATGTGTAACATTTATGTGTTAAGAATTGCTTTTTACAAGATCTACAATTTAAAAAAAAAAAAAGATAATTGGCAGCAGTATTAAAAAATAGTTTTAAAGACAAATTTTAACACAAAACGTACCTTTAAAAAGACTTAAACAGATCATTGAGGTAATATAAGTGGAAGAAGTTTTTCATAAGTTTAATAGTACCAAATGGAACTTCAAAATGACTTTTACTGTCGTCAAAGGCGACAGAAATGTGAAAGCTTACAGGGTTTGAAAAGGGCGAGAAAAAATAAACTTATAATTCTACCTTCTTGCTTGTAGGATGTAGTCCTTCTAAAAGGTTTCTGACGATGTTTTATGTGACCCTAAGAACACAAGGAAGAGAAGGAAAAATGTGCGCATACGATTAAAAAAAATCATTTCATTTATTGATGCGTAGGCCTCGTGCTACGGCCATAAGTGCTCAAAGGTGGGTGACCACACTCTCCTAAGGTATCTTTAAGAAAGTATCTAAAATCCGAATATTAAACTTAAGTGTATAAGCACGAGATCTGAACCCCCCCCCCCCCCCATGTAGTGTCATCAAAAATATAAAACAAAAATAGAACTATAGCATATTTTTGGTGGGTTTTTTTTCTGTTCACATGAAAGTGGTTTTGACTACTACCGTTTGGTGAGCAGAAGGGGGAACAAAGATTTGCCGAGTGAGTAAACTGAGATAAACACGTAATTTATCATTAATGAAAAGCAAACAATACGAAGTAGAACCATCTCGTTTTAATTTATCTTCATGTTGATAGCTGGTTTATATCAATTGGATAATAACTCTAGCATCTCTCTTGGTGAAAGAGATGACAGTAGACTCAAGCGGAATCTAAACAAGATTGGAGTAAGCAACTGGATCTTCAACAGCATGCTATTAGCATTTTGGAAGCTTTGTTGCCAGTAGGGCAAATGAATGAAAAGACCATCAGCAACGGTGTTAATTCAACTTTCACTCAGATCGATGGTTTTTTTGACATTTGAAATATTATTGGCGAGTTGTATAAGCAGTTCTTCATTGGCTTCGTTTTTCCTGGCATAGAGTACTTTGTCCATGAAAAAAGTTCTTTAGCAGAAGTTACAGCTTTGGCAATAGATGTGTTCATGTCAAATTTTAAAATCATGTTCCTTAGTTTAGTTTTCTGTTTCTCAAACTTTTCGCACTGCCAACCGAAACAAGTAGAATATTGTATATTTACGGAACAACAACAAATTTGTAACGTAATACATTCTTTAAAATCTTAGTGTAAGTTGACGCTGTGATAGATTTCGCGCAATCTAAAGGACACCATTATCAAAAGCTCAAATGGATCATGGACTTAGTACTGATTGAATAGGGAACCAAACTGAGATTTGATGATGCTACTTTTGGGTAAGCTGGCATTATTTGTTTTTGAAATGAAATCACATTTATTTATACTTTTTAAAGCTTAGAGAACAGCTGATTACTGTGTTCTCAAGCGCTGGAAACTAAAATGTATTACTTTTAATTTGTCTTTGGCTTTGAAAAGTATTCAGATGTTTAAAGGTTTTATAGCTTTTCTGAGAAAGTGAGTGAATTGATGCAGAGTGGTAGAAAGGGGGAGGAGGGTACTTGAACTGCCTAAAAGGAAGTCATGCTTGATTCTACGTAAATCTTTTGAGTACAATCGGAACTAATATTTTCATTTTTTAAAAACCCATTATCATCACGCACTTACCTTATTTTCTTTTTGAATTGCTGTAATACGAACCTGTACAACGGTGTATGCCTTCAAAAGGGAATTTACTAATTGGAATAAAAAAAGCATGACTTAACTTCTTATTATTTTCTGTGCATTTTTTTCAGGTAGTAATGTATGTTATTGATATCTTATGCAGAGGGATAATTTAATTTTGTAGTTTGATATTACAGCAAATAAAATTAGCACACTAATGAAATTAATTTTGTCATCTAAAGCAATTAGTTTTATGTAACAGTCTTCAGTCTAATACAAGTTCTTTTATGTAACACAGTGTTCCATTCGTCTGTCGGTAATGCATTACTGCAATAAATGAAGTAACATCAATGCTTAATAACTCAGCTTAATTTTCATCAGCCACGCAAATTAAACATGACTTTATATTCACATTACTTATTTTGTTAGATAATTAATTTTAACACTGGTTACTCAGGCGATTTGCATTCAATGCGGTTTTGTATTCATGTGTTGTTGTAACTTTTAAGCAATAAGCTTCCTCCAAGTGTTGTTTTTTTCTGTAATACTATATTGTCATATCTTAAGGACAAAAGAAGATCGCTGAAACTTACATTTAAAAAAATCGCAAATGGGTCATTTTCACCATATGCTTACATTTCAGAATTTTTAAGTAATTTTTTTTAACTTGCTGTTTTCTGTTAGAATCACTAACAGATGATTTGTCACATATTTTATGTGTGTGAAAAAGTTATTGGTTGTACACTTTGATGCATAATTAAGCATTCAAATGCTGTTGAAAAACTTTAAGTTGAAAGGAAAATTGTCGTCCGTTAACATACAAAATCGATATAAAATCTCACTTTTAAACTACATCATAGCTCCTAGAACCAACTTCAATTGAAATTATTTGCGTCCCTGAAGCTTAAAATGATGTTTGTGATCATTAAAATATTGATCAAAAACTGTATGGTAACGGACTTGACATTTGGTAACGGATTTGACCAGTAACGGACTTGACATTTCAACCAAAATGTCAAATTATGGCTAGGTTGTGAAATTTAAAAATTTAACAACAATATGCATTTTCTTAGAGTGATATAATGAACAATATTTCGGGGTTAAAGTTGAGAAAAAATAAAAATTAATGCTAAAATCTTAGGTAAAAGACTTGACAAAGAATTAAAATACGCACCTGAAAGAAATCTTGTGCGAAACACCACATCAATACCTCTTACTCAGGAAAATAAAATGGTACGAAATAGTTACTTCACTAGTTTGTTAAGTTAACTGAATACGTGTTACCATCTTTTGACTGCAATAAATACCTTTTTTAGCTCAAATAATCTTAGGGTAACGGACTTGACAAGAAATACCGGAAAAAATATATACATACATTTCTTTGTGAAAAAAATTACTATTGTCAATATTTATTATGAATATCATATACTAATTGTCAATATATAAAAATAATTTGTTGTATATACTTTTTATACAATTAAATATATAAAAAAATAGTTGAACTTGCGAAAATTGGAAATGGGCAAGCGTTTTGCCTTGATTCTCATTTTTAAAGACATATAAAAATAATCAAATAAATTTCCATAATTTTTTGAGTGATAGAATTTTTTTGGGGGGTATTTCTTGCAGAAAATAATTGTTCGCATTGAATTTAAAACATAAGTTATGCTTCAAAATCGTCTTTTTAGCCTCCGGACAGCAAATGTAAGCAAATTTTGAAAATGACCCAAATGTCATCATGGCAAAAGGTGGATTGATTTTGATAATGAAAGAAGGGATGGCTACAAAAGTTAAAGAGTGTAAACACAAAATGCTACTTTCTGCAAATCTGGGTTTAAATATAAAAAATTATAACCATGTTGAGATTGGATTAGCGACCATTATTTTGACAACGTTTTCCTGGTTGAACTAGTCAAAAATACATAAAAACATTTTTTTGTTTTCCTGAGGCTCTGATTCACAACTTCGAAAAAAAAATTAAATCTATAGATTAAAAATTGTAGAAATGAACTCTTTTTAGAGCAGGAATTCTTGAAATTATTCAATTCAGCATCAATAAAATATGGCTACTGTGGGTAGATAAGCCTTATATTCAGAATAACACGGAAAAGAAAAGGCAGAAATGTATTGACCAAAACTATCATTAAATCGCAAAGTATACTTGCCCCTTTCTGATACATTTAAATGTCTGCATAGCAGGAATTTTCAACTTTGCATACTATATGATCCTTTTGCTTTATGGCAACAATTGGAACATAAGAAATGTAAGTTTATTCTTTAGTTAACAAATTTAGCACGTATTTTATCTCAAAACAGAAGACAAATAACTTATTGCATTTTCTTAATTTATTTTAATTTACGTTTCGTAGAGTTTTAGCGATTATCTGATGCAAGTTTTTAATGTTCATGTTTTTGGTACACAAATAAAAAGATTTTGAGCGTTGTCTTGCGTTTAAAAATAGTTAATATTATAAGATCAACTTTTGTTTTCCTGAAGTTATTTTTTAATAAATTAAAAGCAAAAAACTGAATGTCCTTGAGAAATGATTAGTTTTCTGAATAAAAGTTCAGGTGAAAAATGACTGGGTGAAATTGGAGCGTAATCGAAGATTGAGTATAATTAAGGTAGAATTCTATACCAAGCCGGACGTCCTTATTCCTTTATTATATCCATATGATTAACTTCAAGAATTTCTCAATAAAAGCTTTCGCACAATCATTTGCATTGAAATTACTTTTGCAATAGACATATAATATTCTCGAGGGCTTTTAGAAATGTAGAACAGAATAGAAAATCACGTTTAAAGTGCGGAAAGTTCAGAAATGATTATTTTGAACTTTCAAAGACTTAATAATATTTGGATAAAATAAAATTTCTGATGAATACCATATACTATGTATAGTATGACCATGTATCTACACAAAGTGCAATCTATAGCCAAAAGTTTTCGAACACTTTAAATAATCATAGTTTTATAAATTTTACCTGGAATAAAAAACAACTGTACTGTAACTTTTGTCACATAAAGCGTATGATTTAGGTGACATTTTACAAGAAAAAAATATAAATTTAAAAAACATTTTGTTATACATGGTGCGTCCCAAAAGTAATGCGAAAAAATTCATAAAAAAACACTGACTGAAGATATTCATACAAAAAGTCAAAAATCCTCAAAATAGCACCCTCTTGCATTGATACACTTCTGAAGACTGTGTTTTCAACCCTGGAAGGCATCTTGGAAGGCTTGTTTTGGAATGTCTTTCAGAGCTGATGTGACATGAGCTTGAATGCTCTCAATCGAGCCCCAATGTTCACCTTGCGTTGCTCCTTTCAACCTAGGAAATAGAAAAAAGTCAGCAGGAGCCATGTCAGGACTGTAAGGAGGCTAGGGAACCAATGGGGTGTGAGCCCTGGCCTGGAAGTCGTTAATAATGAAAGCGCTGTGACTCGGCGCATTATCGTGATGAAGTTTCCACGTGTCCTTGATGTCGTTTCGGTGACGGGCGACAGTCCTTTTCAGTCTTTTAAGCACTTCCAAGTAGAAAACTGAGTTGTCCCAGTCGGTACAAATTCAGGGTGCACAGTACTTCTGACGTCAAAGAAAACAATGAGCATGGTTTTGATCCTGGACTTGCTCAGTGCATTCTTGGGACAGGGAGAGAATGTGGTGTGCCACTCTGAAATCTCCCTTTTTGTAACAGAGCCATACTCAAAAATGCAGGACTCATCGCCGTTGATAACTACGTTCAAAAAATTAGGATCTTTTTCACACATTTCCAACATTTCTTGGCACTGGAGCACTCTCCGATCTTTTTGTTCGTCGGTCAAAACTTTTGGAACCAGTTTGGCACACACCTTTCTCATTTTCAAATCTTCGGTGACAATGCGATGAACTGTTGATTTTGTTAAGTTTAGAGTCCGTGCTATCAATTGAAGGCTCAGTCGTCTGTCAGAGTTCAAACAATCACTCACACGCGTCATTTTCGTCGGCTCGTGAGGTTGACGGCCGCCCGCTGCGAGGTTCGTCCGTGATGTTCTCTCGACCCTCCATGAACGACTTGTGCCATCGGAATACTTAGGATTGGGACAAGCCATTAGTCCCAAAGGCCTGCTGAATTAATTGAAACGTTTCGGTGCCAGACTTCCCAAGTTTAACACAAAACTTGATAGCGCACCGTTGCTCTTCCGAATTGTCCATTTTCTCGTGTCACATTTACTGAAAAAGGGGTTCACTATATCACACGTTCTGTCTCTCTGGCAGCTGACAACTGAAAAACACATGGCGCAATATGAAGCCTACACCCCCCTACACCTGGCCCAGCTGGTTAGAACACGTTACGCTGTACCATTGCGCCAGAAAAAAATCATTCGCATTACTTTTGGGACGCACCATGTAGGGGTCATTTTCAAAATTTGCTTACATTTGCTGTCCGGAGGTTAAAAAGACGATTTTGAAGTATAACTTATGTTTTAAATTCAATGCGAACAATTATTTTCTGCAAGAAATACCCCAAAAGAAATTCTATCACTCAAAAAATTATTTACATTTATTTATTTATTTTATACAAGTCTTTAAAAATGAGAATCAAGGCTAAAACGCTTTTCCATTTCGAATTTTCGCAAGTTCAACTACTTTTTTATGTACTTAATTGTATAAAAAAGTATATACAACAAATTATTTTTATATATTGACTATTAGTACATGATATTCATAATAAATATTGACAATAGTAATTTTTTTCATTAAGAAATGTATGAATATATTTTGTCTGGCAGTTCTTGTCAAGTCCGTTACCCTAAGATTATCTTATCTAAAAAATGTATTTATTGCAGTCAAAAGATAGTAACACGTAACATATTGTGACAAACAAACTAGTGAAGTAACTATTTCGTACCATTTTGTTTTCCTGAGTCGAGAGGTATTGCTGTGGTCTTTCGCACAAGATTTCTTTCAGGTGCGTATTTTTATTCTTTGTCAAGTCTGTTACCAAAGATTTCAGTATTAATTTTTACTTTTTCTGAACTTTTACCCAGAAATATTGTTTATTATACAACTCTAAGAAAATGCATATGGTTGTTTAATTTTCAAATTTCACAACCTAGCCATAATTTTACATTTTGGTTGAAATGACAAGTCCGTTACCAAATGTCAAATCCGTTACCATACAGTTTTTGATCCTTATTTTAGTAATCACAAACATCGTTTTAAGCTTTAGGGACCCCAATAATTTCAAATGAAATTGGTTCTAGGCGCTATGATATAGTTTAAAAGTGAGATTTCATATTGATTTTGTATGGTAATGGACGACAATTTGTCTTGCAATTTAAAGTTTTACGACAGCATTTTAATACTTAATTATGCATCAAAGTGTACAACCAATTACTTTTTCACACACCTAAAATATGTGACAAAACATCTGTTAGTGATTCTAAAAGAAAATAGCAAGTTAAAAAAATTACTGAAAAATTCTGAAATGTAAGCATATGGTGAAAATGACCCATATATCAGCGATTTACTGAGCCGTATTTCAATGGTTTTCGAACAGGTTATGAATTACAACGCATTATTCACAAATCGGACACACTCGCTTGCAATAGTTCAGTTTTGCTACGTTGTGATTTATGGCAAAAAACGGTAATTGCAAACAATCTATTATAAGTCATTGCATTTACGAGAATCGTTAAAATGTAGTTCATTTAATCACCCATATCTCTTTACAATTTTTAGATATTCAACTGAAATGTCTTTATTAGTTGTCACATACCACCGTTGTCTTACCAAATATACAGATTAAAAATTTCAACTATTCTTGTATGCACAGAAAAAAAAAATCTTTAAATGCTTATATTTCATCAAATGTTTAAAGTTTTAATTTCACTTTTTGTGTAATTTTATTCTTGTATGCAGTTATATTTATGTGAGTTTGATTAAGTTTAACGCGGTGACGTAGCTAGCCAGGGAGTCACTCGGGGTGGTAATTCGTGGCTTGATAAATCTCACAGGAGACTATCAAAACCTTATCCAGAAGTTAAAAAATAGCCTAAAATTATGTTATTTAGACTGAATTTGATTTTTTTTCAAGGAAAACAACTGATAGTTTTGATGCATCAGGTTACCATAACCATCTTTTTTAGTGTGATAGATTGTGCGAAAGACGCATGTTTCAGTAAAGTGTTTCTAAAAACTTAATTCATTCAGCACCCTATCCACTAAAAGTGTCATCCTACTAGTTTGTTTTTAAGTCATCAAATTGTTGTATTTTAAGTAGATTTAAGTTATTTTTTAAAATATACTTCTTTATTCACATATAAACAAAATATAAAGAAACCTAATAAAAAATCTTTTTAGAATTATGCTCTGGAAAAGCTGCTTTAATTGTTTTTTTGTTTCCCAACTCCATTTTTTAACAATCCGAGACCCGGTAAAGGTACATTGCACACATTTATTTCAGTTGGTTATCATGTTTTGTATGAATCTCTTACTGTCATAAAGTGGAAACACTCTGCATAAAAATAAACTTTTAAAATGCTTGTTTAACGGAACTCCAAGCTTGCTGCTACGTTACCAGAGATTTGAAGATAACAGGACGTTACGTTTTCCTATCCGTTAAACGTTCAGTAATTAATCCTGCTCTAGGAAGATATCAACAAACACTGCAGATAAAAATGTGTGACTGAAATTTTGCAGTCATACAACGTTTCCTTGATTTGTACCAACATTAAACATTCTAAAAAGTAGTCTTGAGAGATTTTTGATTTGAAGGTGTGTAAAAAAAAGTGCGCGACTCTGGTGACCAGTCTCTTGACCTTTATTTAAAAGTGTCGACAATACTCCAGCCACCCGACAGTCCTGACATACATGTTTCCTCTCAACTTATGCCTGTCTCCTACTTGGTAAACATTCGTAGAGTAGATTTCACAAAGCAGCTTACTGCTCCAGGTGAGAAAAATGCTATAAAAAGCAACCAAAAATGTACGTGTTTTAATAAAAGGGCGATTCTCTGTAAACTCATCATTTTTCACACGAAATCTGTCTGGGCACGGTTTTTTGAAATGTTCGTATACTTATAATACTATTACTCAGAAAATGAATCTATTACTTTGATTTGAAAGAGGGCCAATTGAAGTTTGTGTTTTTCTGATAAATCATGATAGGGGGTAAGTCCCCCGTCTGGTATAACTAGGCAGGGGACTGTGCCGGGTGACAGTGTTTTTGCTCTTTGTTGCGTAATATCTGCAAAACTATTGGAACATAATTAGTTACGAGACTACCTACAAATTTAGGCACAAATCGTGGACATAATAATTAATATGTTTTATAATTAAATTAATCGACATTAATAAAATCACTTCCCAGAGGACTGTTTTCGCAACGACCCTGATGCATACTTTCATCACAAATGTGGCTCAAACTAAGCAAAGCAGCGTTTTAACACCGTTCTCGGCGATTTCGGTAAATTCAGACTGATTACTTTAAACTTAATGCCAAAAAGAATTTGCAAAAGCTATAGATTTTTCGTATTACAGCTTTGAATTTGTTGTAGGGGACTGTTTGAAAACACTCCGGACAGAATTTACATGACAATTTTAAGTTTTAGAAATACGTAATCATACTTTATTTCATAAGAAAAATATAGCTTCATTATTCTATTTTTAGATATTAACTGCCAAATGTATGTAGTGTTAATAGGTTTTTTGAAATACTATCTTTAACAGTTAGACTGTGGGATTGGGACAGCCAGGGGACTGTATTTTTGGCGCTTATATAATTTATAGAAAAAAAATTAAATAGTTATCGCTCCAAATGCAATTGGGCCACAAAGTATTAATGCTTTACTTGTATTAAGAGCGATAATTACTTTATCACACTTTATTATTTTTAAAATACTCAGTCCGGACAGCCAATTACCAGTTTACAGAGAATCGCCCTTACATTATAGCTGTTCAGCAGTGGTTGCACTTGGAACGGCCTTACAAAAAGTAATTTAAATATCATCTAAGTTGCATTGAATTCATGCTGGAATCTAATTTCAAACACAGACGTGGTTTAGTTTGAAAGGTTTTATCTTAGAGATTTGTGATTAATATGAAGGAGAGTGTTTCTTTGAAAGTTGTTTATTTTTAGGATTTTACTGGCTACGTTTACACTCAAGTATGATTATATGATGTTTTTATCAAATAAATTTAAACAGCAAATTTAAATGTAAATTCTCGCATAGCATTTTGCGAATAGATATTTTTTTTCTTGCAGAGTTGAAATCTTGCTGATGATGTTGCTTTCTGACAGCATGTGATTTCACAGCCCAAAATACTATATGAGTAAAATGTGAAGCGAACAAATTAAAAAAAAAATCATAGTATAAAAGGTTAAAATTATATTATTGAGTCATTGAATGGGCGATTCTCTGTAAACTTGTCATTTTCCATACAGAATCTGTCCGGGCATTGTTTTTTTATAGCTCATAAAATTATAACTATATTGCTCAGGAAATCAATCTATTACTTTGGTTCGATTGAGGGAAAAGTTTGTGTTTTTCTGATAACTTATGAAAAGGGGTAAGTTAATTTAACTAGCCATTGGACTGTGTATTTGCATTTTGTTGCGTAATATCTGTAAAATACTTGGAATAAAAATAATTTTGAAATTACCTATAAATTTAGGCACAAATCGTGTGCATAATAACTAACATGTTTCATAATTAAACTGATTAACATTAGTAAAATCACTTCCCAGAGGACTGTTTTTGCAACGACCCTGATGCACACTTTCATCCCAAATGTGGCTTTCAAACTAAACAAAGTGGCGTTTCAAAACTGTTCTCAGCCATTTCGGTAGATTAACACTGATTACTTTAAACCTTATACCAAAAAAAATTTGAAAGGCCAGGGGGAAAAAAGATGAAAGTCACTTGTTCGTCAATTTTGAGATATTCGCGCTATCTAGGGGCTATGGAGGATTAATAACATCTGGGGTAAAAAAGATGAGAATCGACCGAAATTGGCATGAAAACTCTATTAACTACCTAGTGAGTCACGAGAAATCAAACTTTGTTCTTCGTTTTTCTCGAAATCGCTTTTTGGTCACTTTCATCTTTTTTTCCCCTGGTCCTTCATTTGCAAGATTAATAGATTTTTTTCTATTGCAGCTTTGAATTTGTATTTGTGGCAGGGGAGTGTTTGAAAAAACTCCGGACAGAACTTACATGACAATTTTAAGTTTTAGAAATACGTAATTAGACCTTATTTCATAACAAAAGTGTAACTGCATTATTCTATTTTTAAATATTAATTGCTAAATTCATGCAGTCTTTATAGGTTTTTTTTTAATTTATTGCCCTTAAGTGTTAGACTATGGGATTGGGACAGCCAGGGGACTGTGTTTTTGTTGCTTAAATAATTTATAGAAAAAAAAAATTTACTGCTCCAAAATACAATTGGGCCACAAAATATTGATGCTTTACTTGTGTTAAGAGCGATAATTACTTTATTACACTTTATTATTTTTAAAGTACTCGTCCCAGACAGTCAATTACGAGCTTACAGAGAATCGCCCGTGTGTCAAGTGACCTAGTGGTCCCCACATTACCATTATCCGATTTGGATGACATTTTTTAGAAGTGCAGTTTTTTATGTGACACGCATGCAAATTCTTGACGAAGCATAGTGAGGAAATTTTTGTCTTTGATTTTAGTTGCCATAAAGCTTGAATAAAAGTAAATCAAAAGCTCGTACCA
Source organism: Uloborus plumipes (assembly GCA_038373865.1). Lineage (NCBI taxonomy): Eukaryota > Metazoa > Arthropoda > Arachnida > Araneae > Uloboridae > Uloborus > Uloborus plumipes. The sequence continues at coordinate 25,048 of JAXGGA010005675.1, forward strand.
TAGTTCTGTTGTCAATATACGTCAGTTAAAATTCAGAAAACGTTTATAATAAATATTACTGAATCATTTAGTTTTAACAGTATAGAAAAATTTTACAGTAAATTTTACCAACACAAATAAACGATTATAGCGCCAATTAATACACTACGTTACTTACTGTGCAAAGCAATTAATTAACCCAATTCCGTTCAGAAAATGTTTTTAGCAGTGCCAGATAGAAAACTAGTACACAAAATTTGGTCCCCAGTGCCCGAGTTGAATCCCTGCTGCTTGCTTTTTGGACTTTTTAACTGTTTTTTTCTAAAGTAAAATGTTCCAGCAAAATAGGAATTTTTGGTAAAAGCTACTTAAGTACATTTAAAAGCTTTCTTAAGTACATTTAAAAGCTTACTTAAGTACATTTAAAATTACTTAAAAGTACATTTTACTGTAAAATTTCGGGAAAAATGTGTAATAGTGTTTTAAATGGGTTACAGTTAAGGAGCGTAAATATTGATTTTGTAAAAGATACTGTTATCCGAAGTGGGTATCAGACTCCTTCACAGAAATTCATTTCAGACCTCTATATCCCTCTTCTATTAATGATTTTTATGGAGTGTTTTTTTAATCAAATTGAAATTCATCAGGACTGCTTTTATCACGTTTTTTTAGCCTACTTTCCCGTTAAAAACAAAAGAAAGACGAAAAAAGTATTAAAAGTAGCTTAATGCATCTAAAAAATATCGCCAAGTCCAAAAAATATCGCCAAGTAAAAAAAAATATCGCCAAGTCCAAAAATATCGCCAAGTTAAAAAAATAAAAAGTTAAAATGAAAATCGAAAAATTAAAAATTTGAAAGTAGGGTATTGAGATGGGGAATTTGTGCGTCGGTCGGTCTGTCGGTCTGTCTGTCTGTCTGCCCCCCCCCCCTAATAACTTTTGAATGAACATTCCGATTTGGACAAACTTTTTTTTGTTGGAAAGATCTCGTCGAGTACAGCTCATTCCCATATTTGATTTTTCGATTTGAACAATTTTTGGTTCAACTTTGAACCGTTCAAACAACCTGTCCCGCGATGCTAACTTTTGAGCGAACAGTCCGATTTGAACAAACTTTTTTTTGTTCGAAAGATCTTATCAAGGATACTTCATTCCCGTATTTACATTTCCGATTTGAACAATTTTTTGTTCAACATTGAACCGCTCAAGCAAGCTGTCACCCCTAATAACTTTTGAGTGAACAGTCCGATTTAAATAAAACTTCTTTTTTTATTCGAAGGATCTCAGCAAGGATACTTCATTACCATATTTAAATTTTCAATTTGAACATTTTTTCGTTCAACATTGAACCGTTCAAGCAACCTTTCCCCACCTAATAACTTCTGAGTGAACCATCCGAATGGAATAAACTTTTTTTTTGTTGGAAAGATCTCGGAGAGTACAGCTCATTCCCATATTTGATTTTTCGATTTGAACAATTTTTGGTTCCAACAACTTGTCACGCGATGCTTTCAGAAAAAAATTTAACATTAGCGCCTACGGGGAATTTAAGTTGAATGTTGATCCTGAACTTAAAGTCGGATTTCCTTCAAACTAACTTAGTAAGAAAATGTTTTTGATAAGTAATGTTTGTAAAGTACTTTTCTGAATAATCTTCTGTGAGGACTCTGATTCCGACTCCGACTCCGCAAACATGGCGGAAATACAGGCTCATAAAAAAAATTACTGACTGTGCAGACGATTTTTTGTTTATTTATTCATTTGTTTTATTTTATTTATTTATTATTATTATTATTATTATTTTTGGCAGACGATTTTTTTGTAATAAAAATGTTTCATTCACAAGAGCATTTTATTCTTTATTTATATTTAACAACTGGCAACGGATTAAAAGTGAAATTCGAGACATTTTATCAACGGACGAGTTTTTTTTTTTTTTTTTTTTCTTTCTTTGATAAAATGTGTTTTGATGTGCTTTGTACTTTTATTTATTTATTTTTTTTTTGAAAACAATTGAGGAATTTTTCTAGGGAAGAACTGTAACAGTTACATTCTTTAAAAGGTGCGACAAAACTTTATTTATTCATTTATTTACTTTTTATGTGTCTATTTCATCTGATGAGAGGGGTATATTTTGCTTTTAGAAATCAGCTTTAAGTGCTAAAAAGGTATGTTTGACATAATTTTTAGTCCCAGATAATTAAGAGAATAATGATCAGATGCTAGAATGCCGATGTCCATGTACGGGAAAGTAGGCTCATTTAGTTCTTGACAGAACTTCTTGTTATAAACTTCGGGACTGATTTCGTGATTACATAGGGCACTTTTCAATATTTAAACAGTTTTAACAGGTATTCACACTTTAGTGGATATTATGGGAATATATGTTTCTGTATTAGATTACAGTCTATTAGCGGGTTTTCCTCTTTATTCGAATGAGTATTTTTACGAGCTCTCTCTTTAGTACTAATAGCAGAAAAAAACTGCTGCGAAATTCATGCTTTTTCCGTTATACATTCCTGCTTTTTATACACGCAAACGACAATTTTGAATATTAATTAATTTTAATTATTAAAGGTTTTAAATGTGATAATATTTTTCAACGCTTCGTTAAAGATCTTTCACCTTTTTTAAGGTTACTTTTAATGAGATTTCATATTGAAATTTTAAATGAAAAAACTCTCTCTAACACATTTCAAAAATGTAAATTTGCTCAAATGCGAGAATATTTAACTTATTTTTGCGGAATATGTTATGTCACGTACAAGACATAAATTCCGAGAAATCAATTTCGTATGATGTAATGCTAAGGATAAAAAAGAAATGTAATACTCGTTTTTTAGCTTATTTCTATACACCTTTACTTTGATGTTCTGTTTTTTTAATGTAATTTTTGTGCCTGTAGAGGATAAAATTTAGAAAAATATGTTTATTTAAAAGAATGTAACACATTTTAAGTAATAAACCTAATGAAACCACAAAATGAGTGACTTATATATGCGCACACACACACACACACACACACACACACACACACACACACACATGCAGGATATGTTATGCAATTTTGTTCAGGTTTTATTGAAACATCATGTATATGTATGTATAAATATATATCGCACACGTATACCTTTTTAAATAATAGTTTATAATGTATTGAAGATTAAGAATTGTGCTTAATGCATAATCGCTAGTGGATCGCACTTCAAATAGTAGTTGACACTGCACTAGTAGTTGACGCTTATAAAGAATAAGCTAGTTGGGATGCATAGCAAATTTAAACACCATTTTAAAATTAGGAAAAAATAGAACAGAGAACAAAATGCATTTTGAATCAAAGCTATAAAATAATGTTTTAATTAGCAATTAGCCTTTCATATTATTCTTCATAAGTATAGACTTTTATTCTCAACTACTATTCTCAGTGCTTAACTTTCTTGCGCCCTCTTCTCCATTTAGTCTGTGGAGTTAGCGACAAAAACAGCCGAAATATTTCACTTCCGGATACCAGTGTGAAATTTGGTACAGAGCTTATGTACATATATAGGAACAAAAAACCGCCGGGAGACACTTGATCAGGGGTCCTGAACTTCCGTGATGACGTCATCAAGATGGCCGCTTTTACAGGTAAATAAGTTCGTTTAACCGCTTAAAACTCCATCATAGATTGAAATTTTGCAAAACTCAAATATATCATCTGAAAGCTCTGTAAAGGAGCTATTTAGAAAGATGTAATTGTTCTTTCTGAGGTCAAGGGCCCACCTGTAATGACGTCATCAAAATGGCCGCTTTTACAGGTAAATGCGTTTGTTTAACTCCCTCTAAAACTCCTTCATAGATTTAAATTTTCAAATTTCAACTATATCATCTGAAAGCGCTTTAAAAGATCTATTTAGAAAGATTTAATTTTTCTTTCTGATGTCAAGGGCTAACCTGTGATGACGTCATCAAAATGGCCGCTTTTACAAGTAAATACGTTCGTTTAACTGCTTAAAACTCCATCATAGATTCAAATATTGCAAAACTGAAATATATCATCTAAAAGCTCTTTAAAAGAGCTATATAGAAATATTTAATTTTTCTTTCTAAGGTCAAGGGCGCACCTGTGATGACGTCATTTGAGGCCATTTTGATGACGTCATTACAGGTGGGTCCTTGACCTCAGAAAGAAAAATTATTTTTTTCTAAATAGCTCTTTTAAAGAGCTTTCAGATGATATATTTGAGTTTTGCAATATTTGAATCTATGATGGAGTTTTAGGGGGAGTTAAACAAACGTAGTTACCTGTAAAAGCGGCCATTTTGATGACGTCATCACAGGTGGGCCCTTGACCTTAGAAAGAAAAATTAAATCTTTTTAAATAGCTCTTTTAAAGAGCTTTCAGATGATATATTTGAGTTTTGCAATATTTGAATCTATGATGGAGTTTTAGGGGGAGTTAAGCAAACGTAGTTACCTGTAAAAGCGGCCATTTTGATGACGTCATCACAGGTGGGCCCTTGACCTTAGAAAGAAAAATTAAATCTTTTTAAATAGCTCTTTCAAAGAGCTTTCAGATGATATATTTGAATTTTGCAATATTTCAATCTATGATGGAGTTTTAAGCAGTTAAACGAACGTATTTACTTGAAAAAGCGGCCATTTTGATGACGTCACCACGGAATGACCTTGACCTCCAATCAAGTATCTCCCGGCGTTTTTTTGTCCTCCTATGTGAATTTAAGCCCCACATAAAATTTCAGACTAGTATCCGGAAGTGAAATATTTTTGCACTAACTCCACGGACTAATTATCATGTCAGTTAAATGCTTCACTTCGGCACTAGATTCAAATGTTACGAATTGTAGAGATCCACAAAAATACAAAGATATTCATAAACTGGACTGCAATAATATTTAGTATAAATAGGTTAAAAAACTTAAAGCAAAATAAAAATATTCGATTATTTAAAATATGACGGGGTTTTTTTTCCTTGACATTCGTAAAACGTATTAGAACGTTCAAACCTTCTAGTTTTCATACTTCTTAAACGTTTTTTTCTTTAGCATTTGCAACATTCAATTTGTGTTATACAACGCTTATTAACTTATTAAGGCATATCTAATTAAATATTAGGGTGGGTCGAAAAAAGCTTTCTTTTTCTGATAAATTTCTAATAGCACGGACAACTTGCCCATGGGCATCCTAATAACGGGAAGAAATATAAAAAAAATAATTAATTACTTTTGTAATCGCGCAAGAGCTCTAAAGTTTAGAAAAAAAAAGAAAAATCTGTCATTTTTAAAGATGAATATTTTTTTCAAAAAGTTTTTTTTAATTTCTAACAGTGCAGAAAACTTGCACATGGGCATTATAATAACGGGAAAAATAATGAAAATAATATTTAATTACTTTTGTATCAGCGCAAGAGCTCTAAAGTTTAGAAAAAAAGACAAAAATCTGTAATTTTTAGAGATTTTTTTTTTTCAAAAATTTTTGTTTATTTCTAATAGCGCGGAAAAAATGTGCATGGGCTTCCTAATAACAAAAAAAATAATTTAAAAAATAATTAATTATTTTTGAAACCACGGAAAAGGTCTAAAATTTCGAAAAAAAAGAAAAAAATCTGTAATTAAAAAAATATATAATTATTTTTAAAAATATTTTTTTTTATATTTAATAGTATAAAAACTACTTTTGTAGTTATAGAAATTGGTTAAAAAAAACTTCGGGTACATTGTTGTTCGTTTGAATTTGCGCAAAAACCCTTAAAGTCTTTTTTTTTTTTTGGAAAAAATCACATATCGTAGCTTACTGCACATTTCAGCATATTTTTTACATATTCTAAAATAATACTAAATCAAGTCTCACCCACACCCTACCCAATCAACCAACCAGTTTGGGTGTGCTTACTTACACCCTTTGAATTCTGACTTCGAATCAAATTTTTGCATTAAAGATTTTGATTTTAAGGTTATCTTAATAAAACCCTCTTGGTTTTCATGCCCGCAAACTTTAGCAGCAGCCTCTGTAACTAGTTTTACACACCTCTCCACTGACTGAGTGTGGCATGGAAATTTCAAGTAATCAAATTCTTGAAGGGTTTTTTCTTTCAATAGGGTTGAAATATTTTCTGTAGACATATTTGACAGAAGGGGTGGAGGTATCAGCTTACAATTTGTCCAATCAATTAGTTCAGGATAGTCAGTGGCTTCAAAGTTAATTGAAGAAAGCTTGAAAGCTCTAATGTGGCACACTATTGGCAGCCCATTTCTGGCTTTCAGTATCTTCCTGTGGCCTAACTCTCTAATGGGCTGTCTGTTATCCATTATAATCACCAGCATGAGATTCACTGGATGGCAGAAGAAACAGTTTCTCTGAATGACTGGATCGATTTTTTTTTTTATGTTGTCCGGAAAATGTCTGGTTGTTTGAATGATTTTAATACGTGCTTCGGACCATCTTTCCTAGTGTTGTGCACTTTAATATTGAACCAAACAGGAGCGTAGGTCTTTACAATGTAATTTGCAAGAGTCTTCATTTCGCTTGTCAGACTTATTTGGGAAACATAAAGTCTTAACACCCGGTTTGAAAAAGTTAACCCTCTGGAATGGCTGAGATTCCAGGCTTTTTAGCTACTAATTCTAGATCACAATTTCCTGTGCTGACTGCTTGAACAATGTCTAAAAGATATTTCTGATCTTTACTGAGGTCAGTTTTATTTATTGTGATGGTAACTTCAGATTGAATAGGCACAATATTAACAACAGGATTTTTTTCACAGTAGGTCAGTTGCTTGCCACTTGGACCACTGAATAATGCTGGCCCAGTTGATGTCCCGTCTAAGTGCTCAAACAAATATTTATAAGGAAGCTCATTTTAGTGTAACAAACAAATACACCACTGCAGTTGTCACTGACACTGAACTTCAATGATCAGTAAAACACTACTTTTCCAATCAGTGTTTGTAACTGTCCCATCACATCCGATAACTTCTACTGCACTCATGTCAAAATCTTCCTTTTTCGTACAATCGAAAATGCTTGTGGCAATATCATTGCCGGTTCCTGTGTTAGGTGTAACATGACCAATGTATTGGCTGCCATGTTCACTGATAATGGTATTATGATCTTCTTTTCTTACTCTGCGGTACATTATAGGCCCTATTTTTTCTTGCGTTAATGTATCATCTTTCCTACCGTCGAATAGATTCCTTTCAGTTCTTTGATTTGGTGCTCTTTTTCCTTTATTGCTTTTCGAACCTTCACTTTTTCTCTTCTAATCTTATTTTTGTCAATCAATCACTCGTATCTGAATCAGAGATTATTCCAAAATCATGCAGGACACCGGAAGCTATTGCTGCTGTGGCCCTGTCAGAAACACCGTACCTTAATACTTAGTAGGGAAGTACACGACAACTTGACACGCATTTGAGATGTGGAAGGCAATGCCAAACTTTTGTCACAGTGTGCTTTTGTGAAAGTTTTCTGATCAAGTTGACTCGACTTAGTGCTGCGAGTAGCGGGATCAGAAGTATTACATTCATGCATAGAAAGTTTTTCTCTTCTTTCTTCTCTTTTAGTCAGTTTAACTGTCTCTTTTCTATCCAACGTTTTTCCCGTTATTAGGATGTATATGCGCAAGTTTTCCGTACACTTAAAAATTTAAAAAAAATATTTTTTTTTAAATATTCATCTTTAAAAATGACAGATTTTCCTCTTTTTTTCTAACCTTTAGAGCTCTCGCGTGATTACAAAAGTAATTAATTATTTTTTTTATTATTTTTCCCGTTATTAGGATTCCCAAATTCCTATGGGCAAGTTTTCTGTGCTATTAGAAATTTAAAAAGTATTTTTTGAAAGACATATTTATCTTTAAAAATGACAGATTTTTCTCTTTTTTTCTCAACTTTAGAGCTCTTGCGCGATTACAAAAGTAATAAATTATTTTTTAAATTATTTTTCCCGTTATTAGGATGCCCATGCGCAAGTTTTCCGCACTATTAGAAATTTAAAAAAGTATGTTTTGAAAAACATTCATCTTTAAAAATGACAGATTTTTCTCTTTTTTTCTAACTTTAGAGCTCTTGCGCGATTACAAAATTAATTATTTTTTTTAAATTATTTTTTCCGTTATTAGGGTGCCCATGGGCAAGTTTTCCGGGCTATTAGAAATTGATCAGAAAAAAAAAGCTTTTTTCGACCCACCCTATCTTAATATATAAAAATTACGTGTCCCTGTGTTTGTGGCCAATGGACTCCTCAGCTACTGAACCGATTTTAACCAAATTTTGCACGCAGTTTCAGTTTGGTCCAACTTAAATGATAGGATAGTTTTTATCTCAATTTAGGACCGCAATATATTTTTTATTGCAAATTATCTATTTAGGGGCGATTCTCTGTAAACTCGTCATTTTTCATACAAAATCTGTCTGGGCATGTTTTTTCGAAATGTTCGTATAATTATAATACTATTGTTCAGCAAATGAATCTATTACTTTGGTTTGAAAGAGGACCAATTGAAGCTTGTGTTTTTCTGATAAATTGTGATAGGGGGTACTTCCCCCGTCTGGTATAACTAGGCAGGGGACTGTGCCAGGTGACTGTGTTTTCGCTCTTTGTTGCGTAATATCTGCAAAACTATTGGAACATATTTCGTTACGAGACTACCTATAAATTTAGGCACAAATTGTGGACATAATAACTAATACGTTTCATAATTAAACTAATTGACATTAATGAAATCACTTCCCAGAGAACTGTTTTCGTAACGACCCTGATGCATACTTTCATCACAAATGTGGCTATGACTCTAAACAAAGTATCGTTTCAACACCGTTCGGAGCAATTTCAGAAAATTCACACTGAATGCTTTAAACTTCATGTCAAAAAACATTTGCAAGTGTAACAGATTTTTTCTATTGGCGCTTTGAATTTGTCTCAGGGGACTGTTTGAAAAATCTCTGGACAGAATTTACATGACAATTTCAGGCTTTAGAAATACGTAATTAGACCTTATATCATGAAAAAAATATAGCTGCATTATTCTATTTTTAGAGATTAATTGCCCAATTTATGTAGTGTTGATAGGATTTTTGGAATATTGCCTTGAAGTGTTAGACAATACGATTGGGACAGCCAGGGGACTGTGTTTTTAGCACTTAGATAATTTCTAGAAAAAAAAGTTAAATTGTTATCGCTCCAAATACAATTGTTCCACAGAGTATTAATGCTTTACTTGTATTAAAAGCGATAATTACTTTATTACACTTTATTATTTTTAAAATACTTGGTCCGGACAGCCAATTACCAGTTTACAGAGAATCGCCCTTAGTTAAAATGTCTTATTGACTAAGCCTTTTTACTAAGCCTTTTTTGATACCTCCATGGCTGAGCGACATAAAGCACACGTTTTGGCAGCTTCCGGAGAGCAGTAAACAGGTTGTAAGTTAGCGGTGCGTTGAGTGTTATTTGACTTTTTTGTGAAGTAAATTACAAACAAACGCGTTACTTCCATTGAAATGTACATGTGATAAGCTGTCAGAAACGATTGTCACTTAAGAGTTTTTGCGCCTCTGAGGCTGAGAGGTAGAAAGCGCTTGGTGGGATAGCTCCTGCACTGCATTTAAGTGGCTGTTCTTCTTACTACTATTATATATACAAAATTTTGTTTGGATAGATTTATGGATGGAGCAGTCAGTTGATAAGCAGTCCGAAAAAAATATCTTTTTAACTAAGCCTTTTTTGAGCCTCTGCCACCGGGCGACATAAAGCACATGTTCTGGCAGCTTCTGGAGCGCAGTAAAATAGCTTGTAAATACAGAAACAATAATGGATGATTAATGTAGGTATTTATTTTTTTTCTTCTTTTTTCTTTTGGTATTTTCTAATAAAAAAAACTTAAAGAATTCAAAATCTTTACTTATTTATTGCTTTTAAGGCGGAACAGAGTTCGCCGGGTCAGCTAGATAAATATATGTTTTGCTCCGCATCTTGTATTTTGATGTAATATCCTTGTTAGGAAGAATAAATCAGGTAAAAACCCAGCCGATGCTACAAGAAAATCAGTATTCTATAAGCGATTTGTAAAAAACAAAGACTTAAGATATGTTATTTAATATTTTAGAACGTAAACAAATCATATTAGGGTTAAACAAACACCTGTTCGATCTCGTTCAATATTTCGTTCATTCATGTTTCACTAGATGAAAGAAAGAAAAAAAATAACGAAGGCAAATCCGACATACACGGAGTACGCTTACAACCGTAGCGTTCATGATTTAAGAAGTAATCCCGTTTTTGAGGACACGAAAATATATATAAATAAATATATAAATGGGGGGAGGTGAAATCCTTCGTGACAAATTGACTTCCGTTTCTTAAAAGTGTAAATATTTCACTATTCTTATAAAAATGAATTAACTTATCTAAAGCAGTTTGGAACAAATACAGTAAATTATTTGAAGTAAAATAACAGAAAATTGTGCAAATCATGCACGGTGAAAAAAAAAATGGTGTAACCTTATGCCTTAGCATATATGCGAAAAATTAATTTATATTTTTTTATGTCTTAACCCCTATTTTTTTTTTCCTTTTGGGTCAGTAAGTAAGGGTAAAAAGCAGGTAAATTAAAATAATAGTTGAAGGGTCAGGGGGAAAAACCACGGTAGTCACATTTGATTCATTTTGAGAAAAACGAAATTTAAACTTAACGAACTCATAAACTTCCCCAGTATACTTGTTCTAAAATAACAATAATACATGGACTACAGTGTTTTTTCACGAATATTGCATATACTAAACGAAATTACACTTATTTTTCTAACAGGTGGTAGCATCAGTTTAAATTCAACAAAAAGTGGACTACCGTGGTTTTTCCCCCTGACTCTTCAATTATGATAATAATAAATAAAAGTGCCGAAAACGGGGTGAAAAAAATGAAAGAAAATATCTAAATTCTTCAATGCTTGTAATAAGTTTTTACTTACATTTCATTTAGAAAAAAAATATTAAATAGTGATAATAACCTAATTAAGGACACGAATTGCTTAAATACAAAATAAATATTTTGTTACAACATACGAGAGAGATACCGCCCCATTAAGCTGTGACTTTTTGTCCTTTGGAACTGTAAGCAGAAATGCCTGGTAATCTGAACTCGAAGCTGTCTCGGTTGCTTCACACTAGCAATACATTTAAAATTACAATTTGATGCATATTAAATGTAGGGTAAGTGCTTCAGTAGTCGGCCAGTCTCCAGTAGTCGGCCACAATGATATAAAACTCCTCATAAATAGTACATTTTTAATTCAAAATCAGATATGACGTATTCACACATTCATGTACCTATCCTTAATCATCAACCAGTAGCAATTAAGTTTTGGGTACTTTTTTTGAATTAGTAATGAGTCATTTCATTTTGAATGGTGTGCCCGTCATCCAAGATGCGATTCTACTTATTTTTCAGCTAAGATGATTCTGTGGCCGACTACTGGAGCATTTACTAGTATTGACTACAGCTTGGATTTTAACATTTTTTTTATTAATACAATAAGTAGGTGATTCACTATCAGAAAGGTTCATTCTAAAGTTTTACCTTGTTTTTGTTGCTGTATTGATAGCTAAAAGTTCTAGGTTAGCCAAGATCAGCAAAATATCCCTTAAATGGCCGACTACTGGAGCACTTACCCTATGTATAGTTAGTTTATCACGAGACATAAAATTTTATTTTATTATTCATTAAAATTAGAGGGCAAACAAATTTTATTTTTTCAAGAAATGAATTTCTATTTACAGCCTCTGCGGCAATGTTTAAAATTGTGGGAAATACCTATTTTTTTTACTGGTGTTAGGTTTAGACCAGATATAAGAGAATGATGGGTAAGTCTTAACAAAAAACTAAGTTAAAAAATAAGGACCACGGTCCTTTAGCACTACAGGAAAAGAAAAGATAGCTTGAAAGAAAACTTATATTACATTTTCATTCTTGATTCCGATAAAAAACCAAACATTCCGGTATTTCCCAGCTTCTCCTCTTCCACCCCACACCTATAACATTACTTCTATCATTTGTTTTGTAAAAAGTTGTTTAATACCTAATATTCATTTTTACTATCTTTCAATCATAACCTAGGGATGATAACTTGAGTTTCGTGACATTTTCAATAAACCATGTGCAGTGGCTTCATTGCAAAGCTTCCATAAAACTGAAAACCGGAACTGCTGTCGTCACGAACACTGTGCCTATAACCGTAAAACACATTTGCAGGTGGGTTATTTAAAACTATGTTTTAGTGAGTATATGTGCCATGTTGTTCATTTTTTTATGTGAGAAAAAACATAAATATTTTTTGAATACCACATTTACAGACACCGTGGCACATTTTCAAATTATTGGTAATCATTATTATTACTTATTATTGTTTATCTTATTAGTTTTTGTCCAGTTGTAAAAAAATGAGAATAAGACATTAGAAAAAACAAAATAAAAAAAGGAACTACCCTAAAACTGTTATATATATATTTCAATTGTTTTTTTTTTCTTTCGGCTAATTTGGATTTAATTTTAAATTTTATTGACTGCACTCGATTTTGAAAGAAAAATTCACACTGCCCAGGAAACTGCCCCGTAAGAAAAATATTTCGCTTTACTTTAACTGTGCTTAAACACAAAAATACATAGAAAAAACTCAAATTAGTGCACTTGAGAGTACCAAAACATTGCCGAATAATAGTAATGAATTTATAGAATGAATTACTGAGGCACAAAGTTGGTACCGAGATTCCAGATGCAAGAAAGAAAAAAAAAAGTTTAGTGTCGTCGATGAAGCTGGATCCAGTAAGCCGAGAACGCTACGAAAGTAAATTGGATTTACAAACCGTAACTGAAATAAATCTAGATTAACACCTGAGGCTTACTGCACTGTTCATTTACTGGAACTTCTAAATCTGCTGGATTGTCGACCATATTAGAAAAAGCTGAGATCAAGATTAATTTCAGACTTGAGATGATCTAATTTCTAAGTCTGACCCTAAAGCAGTTTAAAATTTTTAAAGTTAAAGTGATTAAAAATAAATTTATCATTTAAGGTCGAGTAAGAATCTAGACTGAATTGATTTTTCTAATTAATTAATAATTAATAGTTAACTTTTCTGTTTTCAATGTAGGGATCATTGATTGGTTTTTGTTATTATTTTCAATAACTGAGCTTGATTACCAGGCAATGTTTATCTTATCCCTATCGTATATAATATAGGAAAATATGTTGTGACCTTTATACATTGTACCTTTAAGCAGTTCAACTTCGACGCAATGTCAAAAAAGTATTTATAAGTAATCACACAACTGCTCTTTTCGTAAGTACACTGCAAAGTATACAAAGTAAAGGATAAGTCCTCAAAAAAATTATCATTTTAATGTGTCAATTGAATGTGATAGTAGGTTGTGTAAAAATGATTTCTTTCTTATAAAACAGTGTTTGTTTTTTGACATTAAAAATTAGCATTCTGTGACTGATTTTGCTTTGCACATAACCACTGTAACCACTTTATTTTGCAAAAAAAAAAAAGGTGGTTTTTCTTAGTCAGTTGCAAAAAATACAATAACGTATAACAACATATGTAGTACATAAAAGGCAAATAATATCTTGTTAATTATTTAAAAGCGTATTTAGGAACTTTGTAAAGCATATTTATACATATAAACGTATAAACTAGTCATACTGTTATGATATTCATGTAATTTATGTTCATGAGTTAGTAAAGATCTGTAAGAATATAAAATTAATTCTCTATTTTATTTATCTCTTTCCACTGAATACATCACATGCCAATAAAATACGGCACATTTACGTAGGAATTGATAAAAACCATGCTTTTTTTTGTGAAAAAATCTAGTCCACATGAGGTTTTGTTCAAATATCTGTGTTTTTGATGATAACCTCGAGTTTTTTTTTTATTTTTTCAAGAACTAGTGTAGTATTGCTGTGTTACTTTTACTTTTATGAGCAATTTATTATATTTAATCATCTATCCATTTTTAATCTCAGCAAATGGAAAGTATTAAAATAATTATTAAATATTAGGTCACATCATAGATTTTGCATATAATAATATGTGGTAGGTTGTGTTCAGATGTGATCACGGTTAGAGATGAAAATGGTCGGAAAAAACTGGAAACTTTCGGAGAAAAAAACGGTTTTGTTTTTCGAGGAGGTTTCTTTCCACTCCGGAAAAATTGAATTTTGCAAATTTTCAGTAAAATGAAATTAAAATTTTCAGCATGAAATGATAAATTTAAAAATTTATCATTCTTACGCTATTTTCTTCTTCATCTTCACCCCTCTCTCTTACCAAAATAGCCTCTTGCTTTGGTAATGCAGGTTGGACGATATTACAATTTGCCTATAGATCAAGAAGAACTGTTAGAGCTGAGAAATTTTAATACATGGACATTGTTAAAAAATAAAACTTTAACTTAAAGTTCAAATTTTAATCCGAAAAATATTTGATCACACTTGTTGAATGCATATGCATATTTGTATACTCATATTACCCGTTTCAAATTCGTTTCAACTTTTCAAAATTTCAACCAACACTTACCTTTGCTCTCAAGGGTCAAATGCAGTCTGAGGGAAAATGTATTGCTTGAGTAGAACCATTATAGACATTTAAAGAGTTTTACACTTCAAACGTGCGTTTGTTTAGAAAACAAAAAATGATTATGGCAATTTTGTCGCAAGCAGAACGTAAATACAATTCTTACTAGTTCTTATTACTTTGAATCTATTATACTATAATAACCTTTTAAAAACATTGAGCAAGAAACTTTACTAAAAAGTTTTGAAAATAGTACAAATTTGTATTGTTATAAATTTACATAATCAGTAAATTAAACACAATTTAAAAGTATTTTTAAACATACTCTTTTTGTTTAAAGTTAACTTTCAGTTAAATTTGAAATTACATTCTCATCCTTTTTTCATCAATAGGCACAGTATCATTTTTTGATTAATAATAAAAATAAATGTGTAAAAATATTGCTTTTAGTTGCTAAAGTTCTGCGCAAAGTTGAATTTACTTTATAATTAAAGTAAATTTCAGGTCAACCTGGAATTAAACCCCTTTTGTTGTAATTAATCCTGCTCCATTTCAGAATCTGAATAAATTGATTCCGCTCTGTCAGGAGAGGAATATTCGTCAAACAGACTCAAATTGCAGCGAATGGCTACCAGTTTTTCCACATTATCTGTAGTCAACCGATTTCGGAGTTTTGTATGAGTGTTTCGAAAGCAGACCAGTTTCTTTCACTAGCTGCCGACGTTGGTGGAATTTGCAACAAACGAGAAGCAAGTAGATGCAGTGGTTGTGTAGTACAAAGTCCGGACCACCAGGTAGAATGTGTGAGGACTTATGGACCAGGACTTATGTGATTAGCTGATTCCCATATTGATTTTCGGGATCAGAACCCTGATGAACTTATATATTCTGTGACGTTCGACATCACTTTTCCAGTATCTAACTCAAGATTCTCAGCTTTTCTAGTGAGATAATCAAAAGCATTACAGATTTCTTCATCAGACAAACATAGACCTTTGTAACGTGGATTCAGTAAATTTGCTGCTGCATGGATTTCTTTGAAGCAAAATGCTTCTTTTTTTGAAAATCTCCAGAACAGCTTTTTTTTCTTGGCAATTTAAGGGTGAAATAACTTAATTTTTATTGACTGCATCCGCCATAGTGGACCACAGTTGAGGAACATCAGACATCAGAGCATCATTTGACTCAGACTTTGTTGTTGCTAAAGCAACAACAAAAGGCCTTAAGATATGTAGAGATTTCTGTATTCGTAGCCAGAACACATCATTATCTAATATAACTCGTCTAATTTCTTTATCCATACTCACATCTTTCATTATAGCTATTTCTTGGAGGGATTCTTTACCGTTTTCCAAGCTCTCAAACATGATGACAACGGCGTTCCATTTATCCGTTACAATTTCCAATGCGGCTTGCATATTATGCGCATTATCAGTGACTAGGGCAAAAAACTTTTTACTGCCAACCTTTTCCATAACTTCAATAATTTCATTGCTAATATACTCTGCAGTATGCGTTTTATCTGACGCATCAATACTCTTGTAAAAACAGGCTTAGGCGTACATATAATAAAGTTAATTGTACTATCCCCTCTTATTTTAGTCCAACCATCGGATATTAATGTTCAACAGAGCGCCTCGCTCAGCTATTGTTCAACTTTCTGCATGATTCTTGCGTATTCAGTGTTTAGCAAGGGTTTCGAAAGAGAGTACCTACTAGGTAATTGGTATGAATGCCTAATTAATTTAAATGCTTCTTGCCAATATCTGTTTTCAGTGATAGAGAGCGGAGTTAAAGAGGCATAAATTGCCCTTGCAAGAGCAGAATCTGTCTTCTTTATTTTTAGAAGACATAGATTTTTTATTTATTTTATTTTTTTTTAAGATAACAGAAAGCAACCTCTGGTTAATTACTCTGGTTTTGTTGAAAAGTAGGGGCACGACTATTGTGCTTAGCAAGCCAGTGCAGTAAATTGAAACCCCAGTTTAAATTTTGTTCAGGCTTAGAAACCATTACGCAGTTTATAGTTTTCTATTAGAAAGGTTAAAAAAAAAGTCATTTAATTTTTATTTGGATTTAGATTGGGTGGGGGAAAAACCAGAACGCAATAGTTTTCATTTTTAGATAGTGAGGTTATATTGCAAGGGAGAAAAATCATTCTGATTTTTCTTCAAACACTATTATTGATGTTTGAAAGTATCTACTTATTATTTTAAGTTTTAAAGGCAGTCTAAAATAGAAAAATTAATTGTAAGGGTTAGACACACTTTATCCAATATTAACAGTGAAATTACGATATGATTCATTTGTGGGGTTTGACCAAGAAACTTTGAGTCATAAAACAGAAAGGCTATTTTTTTCCCTATTAAAACCTACGTAAGTATGCGAATTTCTGTCATCAGGAAAAATAATATGTGTTGATTGCATATATTTTTAATGATAAACCTTTTAAATGGTCCAAGAAAAACAAAACTATTAAAAAAAGCTTTTTTTTTAATTGTAAAAAAGTCAATTTTTCATTTTTTTCCAATTTTTCCGAAAAAAAAACGTTTTTTTTTTTTTTTTTCCATCGCTTCAAAATTTTCGGAAATTTTACATCTCTAATCACGGTTTAAGGAATATGGTGTAGTTAGCAAATAGGTTGGAAACTTTTAGCTAAGTTCATGTGATTATTGGAATGTAGTTTTTTCAATGGCAACTTAGAAATTAGCTGATGGTGAAAAAACAATCACAGTCACAAGCTTTTTTCATCAACAGTACAAGAAAAAAAAATGATATAGTTATTGATTAGTTTTGTGTCCTAATTATTAAAAAAAAATTAAAATTGTAAAGCTAACATGCAATTTCAGTTTCTGATAATAAATGATTTTCAAGATGTCATTATACCTTCATTATTTTCAAATCAATATTTGGCTGCGCAAGTTAGAAAAAAATGTCATCCCAGAGGTTATACTTGTCCATTTTCCCCTATTCTCTTAAGCCATTTTTTAGCATTTTAACATTTCCTTTTCCGCAGCAGTCCCAAAAATTAGGAAATTTTTGCGAGGGTAGTTGCAGATTCTGCGATGCACAGAAAAAAATCCGTTTCTCCCATAGACTTACATAAAAATGCCACGTTAGTAGACGTTACACCAAGGAAAAGTAAATATCTTTTTTACAGAACATGCTAGGACAGTATGTACAAAGGTAGAAGATAAGACCAATAGTTCGCAAGAAAACTACATAAAAGCAGAAGTAACGTTTCAAAAACTTGCTCACCTATTAGTCTTTATTGGCACTCAGACTTATGATTCATAATCGTTTATTATATGGTAACTATATTTTACTCGCTGCTACTTATGTGCAGAAGAGAAACAGTTAGAACCAAATCCACTTTAAAAAGTCTTTTTGAATTTGTATTCTTAAATTCGGTTAAAATAATGGATATTGTTAGTGTACAATAAGCCATCTTTAAACAAGACCCTTTTAAACCGTACTTCGTCTTTTAAGGAGAGTCGTTTAGATGTATTGTATATAAAAAAGGATGAGTTATTGCAAAAATGTAGTTTTGTAACCGCATTTTGTTTTTTAAAATTTACTGTAAACTCCCGATTATCGGCTGTCGGAGTTTCTGTGGTTTCTTATTATCCATGGGCTTCTTAAACTTTAGTTTTCTTTTCTTACGATAATGATTTACTGAATACGAAAAACTGGAGTTCGCTATTTGGTCGTTTTCAGCTTTTCAAGATATTGTTTACATTCAGTGTTGCTATTTTTAACTATAATCTAAATGCATGTGTTTCGTGTTATTGTCTTTAAGTTATTGCGTTATTGCACACATTAGCCCTTTGATGGTTATGAACGAGTTCAGCTCGCAATCGAATCGTGCTTCATAATGCGCGCAAACGAGTTCCGCTCGGGAGCAAGATTTTTACGGAAATGGTTAGTAACGAGCACTACTCGCGTAGTGAAATTTTCCCCCAATGCGCACTGACTTCGTTCGCCATTATTATTCTGCACTGATGTACTGTACTATAAATACTTTAAGAAAATTTTAAAACGTCCGAGGCGAGCTATCTACGGCATCGCCAGAGAAAGGTGACATTTTCGGAAGAACGGCCGGGGAAAACAGCTGCCACTTTCGACTACTGTTTACTCCTAATGCTGCGCGAATTAAGTAAATGGAAACTGCTCATTTCCATAACCGTCAAAGGGTTAATATTGTTTTTTACTCATTATTCGGTTATCCGCGGTTACCGTGCCAACCTATTTCGGGGATAAACGGGAGTTTACTGTGTTTTTCTTTTGTTTTCTTATGCAGTTTTATATTTCATTCTCTGAATTTTAAAACAACCTCGTTTTTTTGTGTATAGTTGTTTTTTTTTTTTATGTCCCTTGGCCCAATTTAGAGTAAATGTTGTTCTGGTCATACTCTCATTTATTCGAGCGACTTGGATCCCCCGTTAGTCAGAATTAATAAAGTTCTACTGTATCGGATTTTATGATATACTTTAAATAACTGAATCATACTTTCATAATTATATTATCTTTAATTTTTTTTCCTTAAATTTTAGTTGTTATACTATTGTTTGCGGTATGCAGAAAAATAAGTCCGCTTTAACAGCGGCTACATGTTAGACAAATCTGCATTGTGCTAAACGTGCACTTCGCAATCAATCTTAATACGTCAGCTCTTCTTCAAATATTCGAAAAATTTGGTCATAAATGATGTATCCGATAAAATAATGAAAGCCAAAATGCATCCAAATCACTTATCTCATACACATTTATAATTCTTTGCCGAAATTGCTTTAATCAATGACTGAACTTCAGACACGGGTTCTAATGTATTTACATGAATGGTAGACCGAAGAACTCTCAAAATAAGAGGAAATGCATTCACGAACTTCTCTTGAAACAATGCAGCATACCCAAGTATTTCATTACTCTTGAATATCATTTACCTTCAACGTCAATGATTTTCAAAACATATTCCCCTTCACTTGGAATTCGTAACTTTTCAACTATGTCAAAGTTCTGCCAATAGAAATGACAAAAATATTTATAACTTCAGCCTTAGCTTCCATTATCCGAGCCTAAAGTAATCCAAAACAGAATCCAAATTTCTAAGCCGCAATGATTGATGAAATTTCTAACTTAACGATATCTTTAAAATAAATGGTAAAATCTACGAATTTCAAAGAAATACATCTTCCCAAGAAATAACTTAATGGGATACTTTGCGAAACCTCGTCATTAATTAGATAGTAAGTTTATGAATAGAAATTTCTAGGGAAAATTCTTGATAATTAGTTTTACAGAAATGTATGTTTCTCCATGGATTTGAGTTTACATTTTGTATTCTCACAGAATGGCATTACTTAGCAAAGGGTAAATAGAATATACAAGTTTAATAAGTAAATATTATAAATATATGTCAACACACAAGCTTTACAAACTTAAGCTGTAATGTATTTTGCAATGATTTGTTTCAAAGAATGGGTAAATTGTTTTATAGAAGAAGTAGTTATAAACAAAATCTAATATTCAAAGAGAGCACTAGTACTGCCTAAATAAAAGATCTGACGGACCATTTCCACACCATACCAATACGTCATTTCATTAAATCGTAATGTACCAAACTTTAATTTAAAAACGCGACCACCATTGCTCAAAATTTTCATAGTATTTGTTTCATCAATGCTGTTCAGATGAAATGTAAATTACATTTAGAATGAAGTAAAACTGCGAAAAGTACTTCAACGAAAAGAAGTAGGGTCAAATAGGGTATTAAACACCAACGCGGATGTTATTAAAAACTGTTCTATTCAAATTAAGTGTTTGAAAAAATGCCTTTGGTAGAGGTATTTACCCCAACGCTTAAGTTACTTTTGAAGAACTTAAAAAAAGAAAAAAAGATCTTTGTGAAGAACTATGTTTATATTTTGTTTCAAGAACTTGAAAATGGACATTATTAATTTCGAGTCAATGCTAAACAACTCTTAAAAACTGTAAAAATCTTTGAAGACTACCAAGTTCTGCCATAAATACTGTTACAAAAGTTGAACTTTGTTTACATCCTTGGGTATTATTTATATAATCTTTGACCCTATCTGTTTATTTTCTTTACATGTCAGTATAATAATCCCAATTAATTTGTATTTTTCTTTCACTCAGTTAACATGGAGTGGGGTGATAATGAAAACCGTATAGCTGTGATCGCTTTACGCAAAGTTGGAAAATGTAATACAGATATTTTCAACACTTTGAAACCTTTGGGTATCAGCCGTATGTTCGTGTACAGCACTATAAATCGATACAATGAGACCCTATCTGTATGTGACAGACCCCGATCAGGCCGTCCCCGCACTGTGAGAACGGCAAACGCAGTGAGAGCAGTAGCTGCTCGAATTAGGAGAAATCCCATTCGAAAACAAAAAATCATGTCTGGGGAAATGAGAATCTCTGTCAGATCAATGTCTTGCATTATAAAAAATGACCTTAGGATAGGTGCATTTCGAAGAATGACTGGACAAAGGCTAACCACTTCTCTAAAAAAAATTAGAGTGGATAGATGTAAAGTGCTGCTTGGCCGTTACACCAATAGCCTTCACAGAAAAATTTTGTTTAGCGATGAGAAAATTTTTACGATTGAAGAAAAATTTAATCGCCAAAATGATCGTGTGTACGCGCACAGCTCTAAAGAAGCCCAGGAAGTGATTGGAAGAGTAGAAAGAGGTCATCACCCCTCCTCAGTGATTGTTTGGTGGGGAGTTTGCTTTGATGGCACCACAAAGCTCCATTTTTGTGAAAAAGGAGTTAAAACAGCCGCTAAAAACTATCAGGACGATATTTTGGAACCGGTTGTCAAGCCTGAAACCCGGTTTGCTGGAAGTCATTGGGTTTTCCAGCAGGATTCCGCTCCAGCTCACAAGGCAAGGTCAACTCAGCAGTGGCTGCAAAACAACATTCCTGAGTTCATCTCTGCCTCGGATTGGCCCTCAGGAAGCCCTGATCTCAATCCATTGGATTACCGGCTATGGTCCGAACTGGAGAGGATGGCATGTCACAGAGCACACCCTAACTTGGAAAGCCTCAAACAATCTCTGGTCCGAGCAGTTGAGCGCTTTCCTGAAGAAGTGGTGCGTGCTGCTATTGATGACTGGCCGCGGAGATTAAATGCCTGTGTCAAGGCAAGAGGGGGACATTTTGAGTGATTTCTTTTTTTTTACTCTCTAAATATGTAAGTTTTATTTTCTAATAAAGTTTTTGAAAAAAATATTATTTTTTGTTGAAATCTGTATATATCTCCTTATAACAATATTTATGGCAGGACTAGGTATACATTGGAAACATGTGTCAATGTGTTTTTGGGTCATTAAAGAATTAAAATTTGAAATTAAGAAATAAAAAAAGGGGGGGGGGGAGATGAAAACAAAAAATGAAGGGGAAAGAGGAGTCAGAAGAGGTTTAAATTAAAAAGGGAGTGAATAGATCATTAGAATTTTTATGTGTCTGTTTGAAACATATGGAAACACTTTTTTGCATCACATAACTAAGTTATTTGTAATAAAAATAAATAAATAAATAAATGAAATAAAATAAAATAACAATTATTTATTATATACCGTAACAGAAAACTTTAAAGATGAGTTTGTATTTTTTAATCAATTTAAAGGAATGTTACTAGGAAGCACACAACCAAAGCAATATTAGTCATAATTACTCCTTCAGAACACATTTAGATAGAAATAACGACAAATCGAATACTTATATTCTCACAAAAGTGGTCAGAATTACCTTACATTTTCTTTCTTTCTTTTTTTTGTAATTTTTAGTACAGTAATTATAACCTTTCCCTAAACAGACTAAATAGGAAACTTAGAGCATTCATTTATTTTTTCTATTGTTATTAACTCGTTAGGCCTCAACCCAAACATGTCCTTCCATGCTAAAGCACGGCAATACCCCAACTCGGGATGAGTGAAAAAGTATAGGCATTAAACTCGGAAAAGAAACACCCTTTGTGTATTCAAGCAACTGCTTTTCTGTCCTCCCAAGTTAACTGACGATTTAAGTAGAAAAATAATCGGCGGAAGATTTGCTTTATTAACACTAGATTGCCCAAGAAGTAATTTTGATTGCTTGGGCAATATTAGTATTTAACACGTAGTTAAATACGAAATAAAAGAGGGAAGGGGAGGTAACTACAATTGAAGGGGCAAGTGGATAAAGGTGATATGTGACTTTTTTTTTTTAATTTCTAGAAAAGCTTTCAAAAAAAATATAGTGTTTTTATGGATTTTTTTCAACGGGTAAAACGGGTTCCTATTCTTAGTTACCAACTATTTCTGTGACTAAGGGAACGTGATACTAATGGACTTACCACCTTCATCCATGGTAAAAAGGTTTCAAAAATCAACACATATCACAGTTATCCACTTGCCCCTTCAATTACTAATAAACGTTTTCATATGTTGTTTAAAAATCATAATATTCTAAGAAATTATTTCATTCTATATGCATAATTGTTTTTCGAATTGTTATTAAAAAGCTGCCAAAACGACTAAAAAATATTTGTTTTTATTAAGAAAAGAAAAATCATCCTTAAAAAGAGACGCTAGACACTATAGGGTGCATACTTTTTTTGGTAAATTTGTTTTTTTTTCCTGCCTACGATATAATATTTAAAAAGACATTTTATAAGAAGAAATAAAATCACCAATAAACATAAATTGGGAAGCTAGGAATATTTTTAAAAACTTAGCTTTTTGTTTTGAGATTGTGAACGATGTAATTCTTCATCATATTAAAACGGCTACAGAACACACTTTACAATGGTTATGTGCTGCAATTTGTTAATAATGAATTTAAACAATAACAAAGTAATAATTGAGCAGTAATATTTGATTGGAATGTACATTTTTAATCAGACACACTTTTTGGACCGCCCCTAAAAAGGGGTTCTAGGCATGAGTTAAACATTTCCAGCACGTATTTTATATGGGCATATTGATCTCTTGTCTCTTTGGTGTCGAACTTGTACACACTTAGCAAATATTTTCTCAAAAAACATTTCTGGACAATTTCGTGATTCTTGCTCGATTTCGAGGGGGTGCGTATGTTTATTTTGGACAAAGATTATATTAGGGTTCTCCAAATATAAAACTTTGAAAATCGTATTCTCCATAACTTTGCCCTTATGTTGTGTGTTTTCAGATATTAGATTACATTAGACTACATTTTACTTACATTAGATTACATTTTAGTGACCATGCTTAAGGAATTTAAAATGCTAAAGTTGCACAAATGCTCGGCTTCTTTAGTAAAATTTGATAACATCTTCGACCATCAGCGTCATGTTGGGCATTATTTTATGTATTTATTTACTTTTTTGCGAAGTTGATACAGGGAGAAGAAAAGGCTGAAATTATTTTTAACCGACTTCGAAAAAGGAGGAGGTTCTCAATTCAAAGCGTATACTTTTTTTTTGTTTGTTCGCTCATAACATCTGATCTACTGAACCGATTTGGACATTTTTTTTTAATCGACAGGAGCTGGTGTAACTTAGGTACCATGTACTCATATGGCGATATTTGTTCACTAAAAAAAAGTTATGATCGAAAAACTAACAATTCATGTCATTTAAAACAATATCTGCTATCGTAAATCCTTACTTCAATGAGCGATCCGATGGTCAAGTGGTTATGCGCGTCAGGTTGAAGTTCCTGATGGAATGAGATAGAGTCCAGGTATGCAAGGATTTTTTCGAATAGCTGCGTGTTTTTTTTTTTTTTTTAATGATTGTAATGTCCTAAATGCAGGTACTTCCTCCCATGGGAATGTGCCCCATATTTTTTTATGGTACAAAATGACAGTTTTGGTCGGATCTTTGTTAAAATTGGCAATGGGGTCCTTCGATGCTGTAGAATTTTCTTATGGACGTTTGCGCCATTTTAGGGGACTTTGAATCGATTGTGGCAATAAATGGTTTTTGATTTGCGGCACCTGTATTTTTTTTTCAAAAATTATATACACAATCAATTATATTATGTTAATTTTTGTACCTTTATAAAATTCTGTATTTTATACCTTGCATTTACGTCAAATTCAAGGTAAAATTAAAAGTCAAAAATTCTGAAGATGATAAATATCTGTTAAAAATTAAAGTAACTATTTTTTGTGATTTTCATATTGGTTGTGACCAAAAAACATCATTACAAACAAATAAAATGTATCAAACACCATGAGTGTTGAGTTATTGGGAAAAATCTGCTGTGTAATGTTTTTTTGCACTACGAGGGGGAGGGGGGTAATGAACGATCATTAAAGTTACACACATTTTTAAAAAATAAGATTTTGATTTGTGGTGTTTGAAAAAAGCTAAAGAGTCCACTTTAGTTGAAAATTATTTTCCATGAAAAGCAAAATTTTGCACCAATTTTCCAAGTCTTACTCTAACTCCTTCTCCCACAATTCAAATTACTTACCTTTACTTTCAATTTTTAACCGACTTCAAAAAAGGAGGAGGTTCTCAATTCAAAACGTATGTTTTTTTTGTCTGTTTGTTCGCACATAACGTCTGATCTACTGAACCGATTTGGACGATTTTTTTAAATCGATAGGAGATGGTTAACTTAGGTACCATGTATTCATATGACGATATTTTTCACTAGAAAAAAAAGTTATGATCGAAAAATTAAAATTTCATATTATTTAAAAAAAAATATGTGCTATCGTAAATCCTTACTTCAATGAGCGACCCGATGGTCAAGTGGTTAAAAACGTCGGGTTGAAGTTCCTGATGGAATGAGATCGAGTCCAGGTCTGCAAGTTTTTTGAACAGCTGAATGGTTTTTTAACTATATTTTGATTATTTTAAGTGCATTTGCACTAAAAAGAATGAAATAAAATATCTTTGGAAAAAAAAATAGAACCGACTTCAGTTGGAAATTGCTCTAGAAAGTAAAAAATAATTTTTTTCTTTGAACACCATCGAAACTACTTTTAAACATAAGTTTTGAAGTCGGCGCAAAAACAATGTTATAGAATCATACGCAACTACAATTCAACTATAAATATAAATTTTAATGGATTCATTTCATTGATTACCACACATTCGTGTAATGGTACAAATATTCTGCTTTTGATTTTCAATGGTTTCTTTGAAAAAATGTTGGCAAAATATGATTAAATATCATTTTACCTATCGTTTTTGCGCCGACTTCAAAACTTATGTTTAAAAGTAGTTTCGATGGTGTTCAAAGAAAAAAAATATTTTTTACTTTTTAGAGCAATTTCCGACTGAAGTCGGTTCTATTTTTTTTCCAAAAATATTTTTCACTTTTGTGATTCTGGTGTGTAGTGCATGTTTGAATCAGATCAATACTGCCGTGCTGAGCACAAAAGTCGTACCTGCACTTTTTAACAGAATTGACTTATTGTCACCAGGTGGTTCTTTTTGATGCATTTAAAAAAAAATACAATGTTTTATTGTCCTTTCAGCTCGAGAAATATTTTTAAAAAAAATCTAAAAAAGTATCATTTGGATCAAATAAATGGTGGCGCAAAACTTTGAACAGTTTTTTCTCTGTTTGAGCTCGATACCACTTTTGCGCTTATCACGGCGGAATACCTCCTTTAACAGTCATGAATAGTTTCTGGTTTCCTCGCTTCAGTGTTAAGATTGATGGTGAAGTGATGCGAAAAGCCCGTGAGGGGTGGGGATTTTTGTTTGACTTGTACGGGAATTTGACTTGATCTGACTGCGCTTAAAATGCTTATCCAAAGTCAAGCCACAGGCCTTAAAAACTGCACTTGAGGCAATGATGCCTTGGTGATTCGAAAACATTGATATTATTTTGCTGGATAAAAAGTAACTAAATAATTTTGGTTAGCTGTCATAGTTTACTGATTTGTTACAAAATTATCAGCCAACGGTGAACTTTCACAGATTTCAATTCCTAGCAACTCTTATATTTTCTCCAATTGATCACAATTTTGGTTTGGTAATTTATTTTCTTTAATAAAACAAGGACATGAATAATAAATTTTCGACTTATTTTCTTCTAAATATGACTTTGGGTTACCCCTGTTTATATATATATATATATATATATATATATTTTTTTTTTTTTTTTTTTTTGCTCCTACTGAAATATGTAACGGTCAGAACAAAAGGCAATTTAAACCTCAACCTTTAGTCAGAAAAGTAATTGCGTGGACTAGACTTTTGCGTGATATAGATGATCTCATTAAGTTAGAAGTTGTCATAAATTTCAAGAAATTTTAATAACGGAAGATATGCAAAAACCCTACTCTTCGAAATAACTCATTAAAAAGATGCATGGTGTTATATGATATTGCAAATTCCGACGCAATTAAGAGCTATTTCTTCGCAGAAATATTCTTTTCTGTGAATAAAGCTCAGATACGAAATTTAATAAACATGCATAATCTGCGTGCTAATAAGTCACCGCAGACCCTTATTATCACAAATTCTTCCTCTAACGAATGCAGCCTGTTATTTTTTTTCCTTGTCGCTTCTTTGCGCCAATTTTCAGAATGTCAGTCAACTTTTTATTAGATTTTCTAGCTCGTAAAAATTACTCGTCGTTTCAATTCTGTGTGTTTAAAGATGATTGCAATAGAATAAGCTGTACATTTGAAATATGAATGAAATAAATTGTCAACTTTTCCTCAAATTAGTTATTCAAAATAGAACTTGCAAGCGATTTTCTTTCACTAACTTTGAAATGTGACTCCCTCCCCTCACACAAGACTTTATTTTAAAGCAACGTTGAATCATCTTCCGACTTCCATGAAATAATAACAAATGTATTTTATAACTAGTAAATTAAGCATGAATGGGTAATGGCATACGTATTCAGTAGTCTCTCGTCGCGTTTGACCTAGTTTGATTATATACTGTAAAAAATGAATGCTGTTTTTTCAGCATAATTCAGCTAATATTTTAGCAATAAGCTGTAAAAATTGCTAATTTTACAGTAATAAATTGTAAAATGAATGATTTTAGAGTAATACACTAAAATAGCTAATTTTACAGTTTACTACCGTGCATTTTCGAGTTTTAAACTGGAACCTCTGCTGCCAGTATTATACTGTTGTTTACACAGTATAATACAGCTAAATTTTACGGCAATAAACTGTGAAATTGCTACAGTGCGAAACAGTACGCATTACAGTAAGAAACTGTAAAATCGCTAGTTTTACAGTTAATAACTGTACATTTTACAGATTTAAAATGGAACCTCGACTTCAAGTATTATACTGCAAAAACAACCGTTCATTTTCTGCAATTTTGGACCTTATTTATCATATGACTGAGTCACAGAATATATCTGTACCTCAGAACCAGACTAACGTAAGTACATTTTCGTAATTTTTCGGTAGAGGGGAAAAACAATTGTCGAATACATCGTTTTTCCCCTCTACTGAAAAATGACGAAAATGGACTTACGTTAGTCTGGTTCTGAGGTACAGATATCAGGGTACCAATCTCCGCTTAGGCGGAAACACTTATAAAAACTGCTGTGTTAATGAAAAATAGAAAATAACGCTTAATACTGTTTAATGAATGTCTAGCTGCTGTGGCTAATCGATTAGTACTAACAAATACGAAAAAAATTACTTATTAACAAAAAAGAAATTGCCACTTCGAGGTATATTGCCCTGATAGCCAATCAATTCGTACCACTCTAACAATATGCAATGCCCCACTTAAAATAACATTATAAAACTTATTATAACTGAAAAAAAAAATAGTAGCAGCTAGCTAAATTAATGCAAGTATTTGCATGAGTAACGTAGCAACCATTAAAATTAACTTTAAAATAAGAAAATGAGATTTTACATGATTTTGTCCTACATTTGCGGTTTATAATACTAATAATCGTATTAATCGGTGGAAAACAGTAAAAAAAATATTGGACGTTATAACTTCTTTGCCTACCATTGCCTCTGGAAACATTCCTACTAGTGCCCTATGTGGGTTTCTCGGTACTGGGTCATTTTACCAGACAGGGCGTGGCAGCCTGAATGACTGTATTATTATTGTCGTAGAAAGATATTGAAAGGGTCTACTCCCAATCATTGCATACATATGCGAGTTATTAATTGTTTTTTCATGAAGAATCGCAAAAGAGTTGATGTATTATGGATAGTTCTGATTGTGACCAATAAAATGTACTTGTAAACTTGAAAAAAAGCCGTTTAAAAAGACACAACATGTAGCTGCGACGGATATTTTTATGAAAAAATGCAAAAGTTGTTTTGTTCAAATCAATGTTGTATTAAGGTTATCTTATGAGCTGAACAGCAGCGCATGTTTTCAAACTTTAGTTGCAACTCTGATTTGCATGAAAATTTAAAGCACTTGCTTTGGACTTCAAAAGGTGTGCTGTACTAAAGCCATGAAGAGACAGTTTAGATAATAGCAACAAATGGAGTTAGCATCCCAATCTTAATCATTTTGCTTAGCAAACAGTAGACGATTTGCTTTAAAAATGCAGTCTTTATATGTTTTCATACGTTTCTCTTGTTCTTAAATGCTAGTAGGCGGATTAGAACGAACATTTAATGCATTTGGGCAAAAGGGAGTTTTTGATTTTTTAATATTATTTTTATTTGATAGAACAACATACATGAATATCATAGGTGAAAAAAAATGGGATAAGACAGTAGTCATTCTTAAAATCCAAGCGACGGTGACGTCATACTGCTATTGGATTTTTCTCTCTACGACACAGAGCACCAATCACGGGAGCTAGAAGTTTGAAGGATCAGATCGAGTGAAACAGGTTTTCTGCGCTTTCACAACTCTATTCTCTAAGGTTGACGTAGTAGGTAAAAGTTGCTAAGTAATACCTTTCTAAAAATTTGATTGTGGGTTTTGTCACAAAAAGTTAAAAACAATTATCACTGACACCCGTGTGCCAGCAGTTGGATTGCCTGTTGACAAATTCACTCTCCGTAATGAATTAATAAGCTACTTAACAACAGTAGGGAAAAAAGATTCATAATGAAAATATAGTATATCTGCACAACATTTTTTGGGGTTGAAGGGGTGAAGTTACAGCGATTTGACGTCACTGGTTTCGTTTTTCAAGGCACGCTTTTTTGCGTGTGAGTTTTCGAAAATTCCTTAAAATTCAATCATTGGGTTTCAAATTTCGGGGATGGTGATTTTTTTGTCCTTTGTAAGTCTCTTAGCAATAACTAATGTTCGAAGAAGGAATATTTAGTAGGTTGAAATTGCCATATTCCACGGTAACACTATTACTATCTCAGGATGTTTTAAGTTTGCTTTATCGTGTTTTTCTCTCTGAAGTTAATAGAAACAGTGGCTGACAAACTTAAGCATTAAAAGGAAACTAATAATGAATTGTCTATAAAAATTTGAGGCAGTTAAAATTTAAATTAACTGTTGATCAATACTTCTGAGCTTGTATAACATAGTTTTTGTAAAGCATTATTATTGCATTGATATTGTTTATGACTCTAAATTATTTTAAAATATTTACTTTTAAGACTGGTAAACCTGTTTGTCATTAAACTTTTGGGACACACTGTACTACGATAAACCAAAAGGTGCTTTAAATTATTTTTGATGAAACAAAGTGAAAAACAAAAGGATCTTCCCTTCAAAAATAAGAATTGAATTTTGATTACCCATAAGATGAAGCAACTCTTCTAGAGAAGTTTCTCTCATGTCATAAGTCATTTCGTTCCAGAACAAAGGGCCTTTTAATTGACCTTCTTAGGATCCTCCTTTTATCAAAAATATCAATCAAAATATTTGGCTTTAAACTGTGGTATATTTTAAAACCTTACAGTTACATCCATATAATATATAATATTACAGAGAATCACCATACACTTTGCAAAAAGTCATTATTATTTTTAAAGTTTTAACACTTTTTTTGTTTAATTTGGCCATAAAAAACTCTATTAAAATATAACAAATCTTTATTCATGGGAAATTAGTTTTATCGATCCGGAGTTATTCTTCATTATTCTTCGTTTTCTTATTCATAAAGTTTCATTATTCAGAAACATTATGTTTGAAGCAAAGTGTGAAGAAATAAGGGAATGGACCTAAACCTCCAGGTAATTATTTTCAAACATTCTACAATGCTAATTTAAACGCATATGTAATGTATCAAGATAAAAATTATTATTTTTTTTTTATTGAAGATAAAATGAAATCGATTATGAAATAATGTACGCATTTAAAAATGGTTTTTGTGAAAAGATGTTATAGATATTATACAATCTGCCTCTATTGATATTTTGTAACAAAAAAATTTTGACTATAATGAATAGAAAAAATATTTTTATTAGTTTCAATGCAAAATTAAAATTTTTTGAGGATAATTTATCTTTCCAAAAAAAAAAAAAAAAAAGATATTGAGGCAGATGGTTGCGATTTGTTACGACATGCGCGGTAATGGGTCAGCTTTGATAGTTGTTTCGACAGCGAAGGCGATGCTTTTTTTTTTTTAGTTCTGAGCCTTTATTGTCGGTTGAAATCAGAATCAGCATCAATTATTCCTTTAGTCATTTATTAATTTTGCAAAAAAAATAACAATAATATAGTAAATGGCCACCGGTGGCCAGCACTAGATTGTCTTATCAGGAGGCTCGTTTAAAAGCCGCCTCACAGAAAAACAAATTCAAATCGGCCCCGCCGTTGACGTGTTAATACCAGTCGTAAGCCTGGCATCTGCGTTGTTGCAAATAATTTCAATATACAACGCATGCATTCAAGCAGCCATTCCTGAAAATTTGGTTGTTTTGATTGAACGGATAGGCAGTAAAAACTTCACATATGGAGAAATATTCTTTTGGCCCAATCTGAATTTATTTCTTTTATTTATTTTTTTCCGTTTTATACTTTTATATATATATATATATATATATATATATACACTGAAGTGACAAAAGTCATGGGATACCTCTTAATATCGTGTCGGCCCTCCTTTTGCCCGGCGAAGTGCAACAACTCGACGTGGCATGGACTCAACAAGTCGTTGGAAGTCTTCTGCAGGAATATTGAGCCATGCTGTCTCGATAGACGTCCATAATTGTGAAAGCGTTGATGGGGCAGGATTTTGGGCACGAACAGACCTCTCGATGGTGTCCCATAAATGCTCAATGGGATTCATGTCGGGCGATCTAGGTGGCCAAATCATTCGTTGGAATTGTCCAGAATTTTCTTCAAACCAATTGCGAACAGTTGTGGCCCGGTGACATGGCGCATTGTCATCCATAAAAAATCCCATCGTTGTTTGGGTACATGAAGTCCATGAATGGCTGCAAGTGATCTCCAAGTAGCTGCACATAAGCATTTCCAGTCAATGTTCGGTCCAGTCGCACTAGAGGACCAAGTCCATGCCATGAAAAAAACAGCCCACACCATTACGGAGCCACCACCAGCTTGAACAGTGCCTTGCTGACAGTTTGGGTCCATGGCTTCGTGGGGTCTGCGCCACACTCGAACCCTACCATCGGCTCTTACCAGCTGAAATCGTGACTCATCGGACCAGGCCACGGTTTTCCATTCATCTAGGGACCAACCGATATGCTCACGTGCCCACGAGAGTCGCTGCAAGCGATGTCGTTCTGTCAGTAAAGGCACTCGAGTCGGTCTTCTGCTGGAATAGCCCAAGAAATCCAAATTTCTCCGCACAGTTCTAGCAGACACGTCCATTGTACGTCCCACATTGATTTCTACGGTGATTTGACGCAGTGTTGCTTGTCTGTTAGAATTTACGACTCTTTGCAGACGTCGCCGGTCTCGATCTTTAAGTGCAGGCGGTCGACCACTGCGCTGTCCATGGTGGGATGTTATGCCTGAAATTTCATACTCTCGGCACACTCTTGACACAGTGGATCTGGGAATGTTGAATTCTCTAACGATTTCCGAAATGGCATGACCCATGCGTCTAGCTCCAACTAACATTCCGCGTTCAAAGTCTGTTAATTCACGTCGTGCGGTCATCATCACGTTAAAACCTCTTCACATGAATAACTTGAACAGAAATGAAAGCTCTGTAAAAGCACTGCGCATTTATACCTGTTCTATGCGATGCTACTGCCATCTGAAAATTTGCATATTGCTATCCCATGACTTTTGTCACTTCAGTGTATATATATATATATATGTATATATATATATATATATATATATATATATATATATATATATATATATATATATATATATATATATATATATTTGAAAATTAATTTTAATCTAAGTGCATATGCTCATTATTATTTATGACCTTTGGCTATTTCCTCGGTAGCTGCATAATTTAATTGGTGTAAAACTTCTGAGGTTTATCGGCGAAAACGTTAGCCAAGTGTTTCTCAGCGACTGTTCAGTTAGCCAATTTTTTTGCCATCGAAAGAATTTTTTAGAGACTGAAACTAATGATAATCAAAATTAGCAAGGTCTGGCCCATACGTTAGATGCACCAAAAGTTCATAACGAAGTTTCTTCGATTTATTCTAAGTCATCAAAATTAAGTGTGGCTTAGCATTATCATGGTGGAACACGACTCCTTTTCTGTTGGCCAATTCTGGTCGCATTTTCTTGATTGCTTCATTGAAACAGTTGAGTTATGCACAATAGCGGATAGAATTTACTGTTGCGCCAGGCTGTGTCAGTTCATTATGAGCAATGCCCTTCCATTTCTACGAAACACCTTTTTACCGTCAATCCTGGATTTGAAGTCGTTTGTGGTGGGTCACAGCCCTTTACCGAGATGCATTTCATTGTCTCGTATCTAATCCATTTTTCATCTCCTGTAATAATTTGCTTCAAAAAGAATCTATTTCGGATCTCCTTAGAAGTGTTTTACTAATGGTAGCTCTGTCGATCAATTTATTTTTTCCGGTAATTCTTGTGTCACCCAAACATGGAGCTACTTTGAGCAACCTGTTCTCTTCAGAGGATTCCAAATTGTTATGTGGTTGATGTTAAGTGTCTCCTCTATCTTTTAAGAGCTTACGCGTTGGTCCCGCTAAACCAGTTGAAAAACTTCATCGACTTTTTCAGTGAATCGCCGACCAGAGAGAGGTGTATCTTTGACATCGAAATTTCCGGAACGGAATAGAGTATACCTCTTTTAATTACGGCGTTCACTCATTACATCCTTAAATAACATTTTTAAAAAACATCGGCTGTTCTTGTGGCGTTTTTTATCTTTTTTGCAGTGAAAAAGCATTACAAATCGTATTTTTCAGATATTTCAGTCATTTTTAATGCGCTATAACTTTTCACTCGATTGGCGAAATACTTGATCGTGGTCATAAAAAGGTAGCCTGAAATGCCACCTTTCAAACGAATACTCATATAACGCAGTTGGATTAGTGTTGCTTGAAATATATACGTCAAACCATCTGGTTAGAAAAAAGCGCGAGGACTTTTTAAATGACCCAATATTTTAACCACTTGTTGAATCATGAAATGAAGAATGCGCCTACATTACTCCAACCAACTATGTAGTAAAACTAATTGAAAAGAGCTTATTTTTACATCTTAGGCACTATTTTATCTAGCATAAGTCATTGTATAGTGAGGCGAACCTTTTCATTTAAGAGAAAATATAAAATGTGTGAAGATATGCAATCAGTGCTCAAGAATGTCTTTACCTTTAAAGTCGAAATTTATCAATATTTCATTATTCTTTGTCTAAGAAAAAAAAATCATGTCTTCAGCAATTACTACAACAAACAGTAGTTCATATTGAACCCCTAAGTGTTCAAAAATGTATTGTAATAGCTATTGAAAAGGGTTTTGGTAAAAACCATTTGCGAAAAATAACTCGGAACATAAATCATAATTCAGCAAAAACCATATAGGGGAAGACCGCCTATATTTGACCCCCTAAGAACAGGAGGCCTGTGTAGCTCAATGTGAAGCAAAACAGAAATGCAAATAGTGCATCGTAAGCTAAATTTAATCAGGAACCGCCCTAAGATCTTATATTTTCAGAAAATAAGAAAATTATTAAAAAAAAATATCTTATGAAAAGTATCAAAAGTCTAATTTAGGAATATTTGTGCCTATATTGAACCATGCGCTTCCTAAATTGGACCGTACCAGAAATTCATAGAATAATTTATATTTCAACTATACAGCATTTTCCAGGATTTACAATAGAATTTCTTTTGCTTCGGCCTCACTTAAGCAGTGTTGATAAACTCGCCGATGGCATTTCACACATTTACTCATGTTTTGCGCTTCATCTCTATGACAAATATTGCAATAACAATTGTTTTGTGCAGTTTCTTGCTTCTTCTTGTGTGAATTTTTCTGCTCTATGCCTATTTATACGGCCTTAGAATGATTGCTGAGATAGCCTTCCTTTTTGTTTCTTCTATTTTTTTAGGCAAAGGTGATATTTGAACTGGCTTTACAAATGACAATCATGTTTTGATGAGAACTATCCGCCATTTTTTTAGAACTTGTACTAGATTAAGTCGTAATTAGTTCTTGTAACACGGTGTACACAACTTACACCGAACATGTAGCAGGTTCACTTAGAGTAGTTTTGTCTGGAATACTTGCCTCTAAGTCTGCTGCAGCCAAATCAATGTCATTAAATACAAGTCAATTAACAGGCCAAACTCCTGTTCTTTAGAATCAACTCACAGCATTTGCCATGACCTTTGTTTTGCGGCTTGCCCATAAGAGTTGCCAAAAAGTTCTTCTATGCGATATTGGATAATGGATTTCATTAGATGTTCTCACATCCATGTATCACATGCTCGATTAAAATATGCAGACGGAGACTGATGAAAGACCCCATCTACGTGCATGGTGTGTGCTTAAAGAGAAATCATTATTATATCGTTCTGATTAGCCAAGGTTTATTGCATCAATGTTCTTTATGTAAGTCATGTGCCTATCCATTAATAGAAAACATTCATTTTACATTGCCTGGCTTTACGGTTTTGATGAAATGTTGTATCAATTGTGTGAATTATTGTTTGTGATCCAACCTTCTTTTGGACAAGCATATTGCTTACTACGGTATGCTTTTACGATAAGCTCATAGATGGAACGTAATCTTTTAAAAAGAAGCATGGGGCGCGGAGGGGGGGAGGTCTAACCATTCTGTTGCACTCAAGTAGCAAATAGCCAGGGTGTTTCTACCACGTTCACCACTTATTACTGCTCCAACCTAGTGTTCACCTTTGTTCGTCAATATATTTTGGGACTTTTGGACAGTGATAAGACCGGCTTCATCTACGTTGAAAATTTTAGTAGCATATAATTTGTTTCCTTTTAAAATCTTTTCGAACCTATCGAAGGATTTCATATTTTTCTCTCGGTAAACCAGCATAAATTCAATTTAAGTTAATAACTATGTTTAACAACCTGAAACTGCTGCTTAATGAACAGAAAAAAAAAAAGCATTTTAAGAAGATGCAGCTTCTGCTTAATAAAAAAGGTTAAATGAATATCGTGAACAGGTGTTAAAGTATGCTTAAAATAATTTTAACTACGCAATTAAATCAGACGAGTCACTTATTTTATGTTACGATTAATAAAAAGTCTTGTTCAAAATCATATTCTTAAATTGGACCATCGGTCCAACATAAGAATTTTTTTTTTCGGTCCAATAAAGCAAAACACGTCATTTTTTTATTCTTCAGCTTATTGCTCTGTCAAAAATTATCATAATCGCCATGTAAATATATAGATGTAATCATCTTTAAACACAGATTAAAATACTGTAACATTATTTTACCTCAATTCACAAGTTTTTGTATTATCCTGCTAGAAACAAGTTCGCGAAATAAGATTTCGCAAGTTTTCAACACAAATCTAGCCGTAACTCACGCTAAACAGTTCGAAGAGTGGTGAAACTTCATACACATTGATTTTATTCCTCAAACTTTATATTTCTACTGTTAAAGTGTATCACAGATCTCTCTACCAGGTTTTAAGCCCGAGGTCCAATTTAAGCAGGGGTCCAATATAGGCGGTCTTCCCCTAAAGAAAAGCATTTTGGGACTACACACTAAAAATAGGAGGATGTTGGAATATTACGTTATTTCGTGCTTTACTTTTAGGGGAAAAAAATAAGTAAGCTTGTACAACAAAGCTGAAGTAACAAAGATGACAAAAATGCTTTTGTGTTTGAAATAAAAAATGAAAAACTTTCAGTCAATGCACTTAATTTTTCTGCGTCAGTATAGAATTTTATCGATCAGTTTTGTACTTAGTGCAGTATTTTTAGAAACATTAAAGTCACGTGACCTATATAATAAATTCAAGGCTAGTTGCTAATTTCAGGAAGGCTGGTGACTTTTAGCACATAACTTTTTCGTTTTTTTTGTGTGAAATATGTTGCTGATAAAAGTTTGTAAACTTGCATCTTTTCCCAAGAGCGTTTCTGATTTTTTTACAATGTGATTAAAATAGCCAACCCAGGTAGCACAAAAAAGTTTAAACGTTTTATAAACGTTTTTAATCAGTTGTTATAACGTTAATAACCATTTTACAAGCTTTAAAAAAACGAAGTGTGCTACTTGGGCAAAGATTGGCGGAAGAAATTCATCAGAAAATTTCGAATTAATCGGTACATGTTTTGACTCTCTCTTCTTAGTTATCTCGAGACGATTAAACTTCAGACTAATATACGTGCATAGGTTTTGATATTATTGTAAATATAAATATTTTAAAGATATAGCACTAGGTCGAAACAGTTAACAAATTGAGAAATAACGTATCTATGCAATTTTTAAGGCTTTTTTTGACCTTAAAGTACGTTTGTCTAAGACATTTAAGTACGTACCTTTAAGTCAAACGTACTTTAATGTACTTCTCTCCGTAATTCAAAACATAAAATCACAATATTTAATTTTTAAAGAGTGTCATGCTACAAAAGCTATCTTCATTTTTAAGGAAAGATTTGATTTTTTTTATTATTTTGAATTCTAAGTAGAGCAAAGTGTTTTATTTAACATTTTTTTGTCGCTAGTAGTTCTGTCCCAAAAAATTAAAATAATTTAAGTTAGTAAATAAAAACGTTTAAATATGTTTTTAGTACTGATAAGATTTTATGTCATGCAAAAATTATTTTTACTTTATTAATTTTCCCTTAAGAACTGAGGAAAAAATGCCAAAATATCAAACGCATTCATTCTTAACTTACGTATTTTCAAAGTATTTTCTTATTTCTTATTATAATACAAACATGAAGTAAATCCCAATATACCAGAGCAAATAAATACCATTTATTTAAAGAGATTGTTTTGGGCCAATATGGTAAACACACACACAAAAAGTGTTATGCGCGCAGTTATTTTCAAACATAACTATTAAAATAATTGGGATTAATATTTTGTTTTGAATAACGCAACCGACGCTATGTACATATCGTTAAACATGAAAGACTCTGTATGAATAATTTAATCGAAACGAAAAGAGCTTTTTATTTTGCGGTGTTCTTTTAAAATATTATTCATAATGATTTTTTTGCGATGGAGAAAATATAAAAAATCAATGAAAGTAAAGATTATTTGTCGAATAAGAGGTGCAAAAGGCATTATCTTTGTTTAACCAGCAGCTCAAAAGGACTCGGATATTTTAATGTTTTTTCGACGACGATTTAATAAATATCTTAATAAGATATGAAATTCTGATTAAAAGTTTTCTTTAATAAATTTTAAAAGCTTTTAGCGGCAGATTATTATAATCTTGAAAAGTGTACTCTGAAATACCAAACGTCACTTTTTACGAGAATTTTTCAGTTGAAATTGATGAAAGAAATAGATGAAACCAACAAAAACTCACGAATTTTATTAAAGTAAATAATTTTCATGGCATCTAAGTTTGTTATTTTTTTTTTCTTAAAAATTTTTGTGTTTAATTTTTCATCGTTTTCGCACATAAGTCGAACAAAAATTAAGTAACTCAATCTTCCAAAGCGCCAGAACGATTTTAGTATTCATACTTTTAGTATTCATCATCTTAATCTCGGACTTTTCATGATCGTATCTATTTATCTATCAAATAATATTGGAGCCTTATTTTAGTATTGTTTGCTTGTTAGATTATGAAGCTAAATTATAAAAACATCTTATTTCTCTACCATTGTTGGCACTATTTATTGTTTTACTAGATGATATACTATGCTACTTCTATGAAATTGGGAGTAACTATAAGTATTTATTTCACTATTACTGTGTGATAAAAATCATTAGAAATATTCTCCAAAATTTCAAAACCAAACCTACAATGCCAATTTGTATATAGAAATTATAAAGATGGAATGAATGGTAAAATATTTCTTGAGATATATATCAGCATTTTCACTCTGTGAAACAGGTTGTTCTACTAGGACGTGGTAAGCGTGGGATAAGGTGTTTAAAAGGGACGCGAGCATCAGCAATTTTCAAGTCATACTGAAGTGAAATATAGCACCATTTATCAAAACTTTGGGGGCCCATTATTTAGTTTTTAAGAACAAAAGAATTCGTTTAGTGAAATTTTTTTGTTTGTATCGTATTGTACATTTAACGCCAGAATACATAAAATAAATTATTGATCACGTTTTTTTGAGAGGGCGCGACTATTTTGGTTGTAAGCTGAGTCAAAAATATTAAAAATCGCTGATAAAAATTGATAACCTAATATAGAATTAATGCAATTTTATTTCTAAAATAGCCGAAATTAAATCTATGCTTACTCCTTTTAACATAGTAATAAACAAATGTAATCTACCTACTAGATTTTAAACAATAGCTGAAGAGATAAAATGTCCCCTGTGTACCTATGTTTTCGTACAGAGTACAGCCCATATACAAAAGTTTTAGCTACAAATGAAATGCATTTGGACCATGAGGACAAGTTTATAGTCATCATATTCATCACAACAGTTCACAATTTTTTAAGTCATAAAAACATTCCTTATGCTAGGTGCGTCAATTTTTTAATATAAAATTTATAATGGTACGAAACAGTTGTTCCATGTTATTGTTAGTTTATGTGCAGAATTTTGAGTTAATATCTTCATTTGAATCTTCCTTTTACTAAATTCTTTAATTTAGCTTTTTTTCCATACATGGTTCTCGAAATAAGACAGTGCTATTTTTATCTAAAATAGTGACAAAAATTTGCCATACGGAAATTTTAGAGTGTGTGCAAAGTTTAATAAATATGTCAATCACTTCAGTTACCTCAGTTCATTATAAAAAAATTGTTAATTTTTCGTTCTTTCGATATTCAAGCTTATTTTTTCATTTTTTTATTCAAAGAGTATTTAAAAAAAAAAAAAGAAAAATTAACAAATGTTGCATGAAAATGTTCCCAAAGGTGACCAAAGCCTTTGATTCATATGAATAAAAATTTGCACACGCTCTAAGGATACCATATGCTAACATACCGGCACTATTAAAACTAAGTATTCATGTTTTTTATTAAAACAAAAACGATAAAAGTTTTTTAAAAAAAATACATAATAAACTGCTTCTCAGGCAACTGAAGTTAGTAACGCAGATCAACGAAATTTTGCACAAATTAACAAAAACAATATGCAATTTTTCCGCACTATTAAAACTTAGCATTCAAATAAAAGAAATATATATATATATATATATATATATATATATATACACTGGCGGAAAAAAATCCCAACACCAAGAAAAAACTACTGTAGAGTAATGAAATTTGGGTAATGCAATTGTCTAGTTAACATGTTTAATTGATTAAATGTACAAGATCACTGGCTAATTTAAGCTCAAGAAAATGCTGTGCAAATGTGAAATTATGTTAATTTAATAGAGGGTGTAACCTCCAGAATTTTGAAGGCAAGTCTGCAAGCGTGCATGCATTGTGTCATACAGGTGCCGAATGTCACTTTGTGGTATGGAGTGCCATGCTTGTTGCACTTGTTGTGTCAATACTAGGACCGTCATTGCTGACTGTGGATGATGCTCGAGGTGCCGTCCAATGATATCCCATACGTTATCAATTGGAGACAGACCTGGTGATTTTGCAGGTCATGGTAACATGTCAGCACTCTGTAGAGCACATTGCGTTACAGCAGCGATGTGAGGGCGAGTGTTATCCTGTTGGAAAACTCCCCTTGAATGCTACTTATGAAGGGCTGTACTACTCTTTAAATTACCAGACTGACGACAAATTTTCAGTCAGTGAGTTTGGGATAACCACAAGAGTGCCTCTGCTGTTGCAGGAAATTGCTCCAGAGACCATGACTCCAGGTGTGGGTCCCGTGTGTCTAGGCCGTAGACCGCTTGGATGCAGGCGGTCCCCTGGCCTCCTTCTGACCAATATACAGCCACCACTGGCACTAAGGCAGAATGTGTTTTCATCAAAAATTACAACAGATCTCCACTCCGACCTCCAGTGAGCTCTGTCTTGGCACCACTGCCGTCGGAAACGGCAATGGTTTGCAGTCAATGGAATACCGGCTACAGGCTGCCTGGCTCGGAGCTGTCCTTGAAGTAAACAGTTTCTTACCGTTCCTTGGGTCACGACGGTACCAACTGCAGCTCGAATGTCAGCCGCAGATGCAGTACGATGCGCCACACGTAAGATTCGCCGTACGCAAGATTCGGCGATCTTCCTGCTCAGTCGTGCCACGTGGCAGCTCGGAACTCGATCTTCTTGAGGTAGTACCGTCCTTTGATCATAGCTTCCAATAATCATGCATGGTGGAAACATTTCTCCCCAAGTCTTTCTGCAATAACGCGAAATGAAAATCCACCTTCTCGTAGCCAAATTGTCTGACCTCGCTCAAACTCGGTGAGCTGTTGATAATGGCTTCTTCGTCTTCTTAAAGGCATTCCTGGCTAACATGAACGCAATTCGTCAACTTTCATGGAAAAATAATACTCACCAGCTTCACAACACGCTTTTAAAACAAGCCTTATTTGCATGTTCTGAGTGACGCCAGCTGCGCCACACTTATGCGCGGAGAGCGAAATTTCAATCGATGTCATCTTTCAGTTGTATAAACACGCGTACCAAATTTCGTTTATCTAACACAAGTTTTTCTTGGTGTTGGGATTTTTTTTCCGCCAGTGTATATATATTAGGGTGGGTCGAAAAAAAATAATTATTTTTTTTCGAAACGCTATACCGCAGAAAACTTGCCTCTAGGGTAGGTAAGTAAAATGCAGATTAAACAGAGGAAAAATATTGAGTCCCCAGCTAGCGCATTGTACTTGAAATTTCGATTTTTTTCGAAAATTAAGTTATTTTCCAAATTTTTTTGCAATACTAAGTCAATAATATTTTATTCCGCTACAGTGAAAATCCTTTACTAAAATGGTTGAAAAACACATAAAGAATGTTAACTGGTCAAAATCGTTTAATTTGCGGTGGCGCAAAAGACTCAAAAATCGGTAAATTATTGCGTTTCATGCTCGCAGCAATTCTAGTCAGCCTCGTTGCCCGGTGAATGACAGTCATTACTGTTCAATGTATCAAGCTTTTCAACGCATTTCCCACATGGAAATTAGTTCGTCCGAGGAATTTGAAAATAAATTGATAAAAACTGGGCATAAAGATTCTGAATAGCACGCTCGAACTAAGTTACCTTGGCAGATGCGCATGATATTGAAAAATACTGCATTGACCTGTGATCGCTCCAGAATTTCGAGCAGAGCAACGGCTGTTGAAGCTTCAAGTATGATGAATGTTAACCGGTTAAAATCATTCAATTTGCGGTAGAGCAAAAGACTCAGAAATCGGTAAATTATTGCATTTAAGGTACATACTAGAACCTTAAAGGAATATGTAGTAAATTATTCTGAGCTCTGTGTGTTAAAAGATAACTACTTTTTTAGTTTACACTACAGTTTATTGTAATGAAGTAAGCATAGAAAAGGTACTAAAAGAGCACATTAATCTTGTCTTTTTATTACAGTAACATATTTACTGCATTGCAAAAGTCTCACTATTTTTGTGTGTTTAAGTCGAAGCTGTACTTGCTGCAAAACTTTGGCATTGAATCTTTTGATTAAAAGGGTAGATCTTATTAAACCATCTCGGTTCTTCCGAAGACGATTTTTTTAGCTGTTTTGTGTTAAATAAGAACTTACACATCTGTCACCAGTTTCACCAGCAGTGATTTTAGCCCACGATTAATCATCAGAAACCCTTCGGAAAAAATGGAAGTGGTGTAAGTGTAATAGTGATCCGATTAATTATTTCTGTGCGGTTCGTTGCCTGAAGGCTAATTTTTAAGACCGAAAATACCTTATTGACTCTGGTTTGCGGGATTATTTTCTAGTTTTTATAATTTTCTGAAACCTAACTTACTGATGTATTTTCCTGCATCCACTATCATCCTAAGAAGCAAGTGCTCTGGATGGGCAAACAATGCATTTCTTTAAATCACAGGATCAACTACTCTAATCAAATTCTCCCATAGCAATCTGATGGATTTGATTTGCTTCAAAAATATGTGTAGGACCATCTGTTATGTACTGGCTTTTTTTAAATTTGAGCCATACAAACATGTATGATTGAGAATAAAAACATACTAACAGTTTGTGATTATCTGAAGGGGTTTCCGCACTTACATATAGTCTCATAACTATTAGCTGTTGTCATCCGTCGTGAGTGGGAACGAGGACCTGGTTCGCGAGCAGTAAAGTCCACAGTGCAGCTGCCTGACTTTATAACAGAACTTATGCACACAGGTATTGTTGCTCTTTGTTTACAAATAGGAATCAATGCCTGGTACTTCAAAATCCAGTATTGGAAGTTTTTTGCACTTATGAAGATGGATACTAAATAGCTACTAAATGATTTTAGCATAGTCATTTCACATTTTAAGGTTTGGAACAAATGACAACCCGTTAAAGTGCAAAGGCAAACTCCCCACTGTAGAGGTGTTTTGTTGTTCTATAAAACACATAAATATTTTCTCCAACCCTGGTTAGT
The DNA here is from genome assembly GCA_038373865.1 of Uloborus plumipes. NCBI lineage: Eukaryota > Metazoa > Arthropoda > Arachnida > Araneae > Uloboridae > Uloborus > Uloborus plumipes. Next base: position 68,539 of record JAXGGA010005675.1, read on the forward strand.
AACTGTGCCGTAACTTTTATTCATCTAGTTCGTCTAAGGAAAAACGACACTCAGTCAGATTAGAGATAATGCTATCAGCAGTGTTCTGAGCAGTTTCACTTAATGGTGTAACGTGACCAGCAAACACACAGATCCATGTTTTTTAATTAAAGAATAATGTTACTGTTTTATGTATGGTTGGGGTTTTAAGTGTTTTTGGTTAATGTTCTGAATTACAAGGGCGTTATTCGTCCTTCCATCAAAAAAAGTCCTTAGAGCGGACTGCGTTCTTCAATGCATTGGTTTTAAAGTTCACTACGTTATGCTTTTTTCCCTTCTAATTTTACTTTTGTTAATAATGTGAGAGTGGCCGTCATTAGTAACGATATTCATATCTTTCATCATACTTGAAGCTTCAACGGCCGTTGTTCTGCTCGAAATTCTGGAGCGATCACAGTTCAATGCAGTATTTTTCAATATTATGCGCATCTGCCGAGGTGACTTAGTTCAAGCGTGCTATTCAGAATCTTTATGCCTAGTTTTTATCAATTTCATTTTCAAATTCCTTGGACGAACTAATTTCCATGTGGGAAATGCATTGAAAAGCTTGATACATTGAACAGTAATGACTGCCATTCACCGGGCAACGAGGCCGACTAGAATTGCTGCGAGCATGAAACGCAATAATTTACCGATTTTTGAGTCTTTTGCGCCAACGCAAATTGAACGATTTTGACCAGTTAACGTTCTTTATGGGTTTTTCAACCATTTTAGTAAAGGATTTTCACTGTAGCGGAATAAAATATTATTGACTTAGTATTGCAAAAAAATTTGGAAAATGACTTAATTTTCAAAAAAAATCGAAATTTCAAGTACAATGCGCTAGCTGGGGACTCAATATTTTTCCTCTGTTTAATCTGCATTTTACTTACCTACCCTAGAGGCAAGTTTTCCGCGGTATAGCGTTTCGAAAAAAAATAATTATTTTTTTTCGACCCACCCTAATATATATATATATAAATATATATATATTATATAGTATATATATATAGATATATATATATATATGAGCTAATATTTAGAAAAGTGCCAATTTGAGTCCCAAGGGAATTTTCACTAGTATTTCAATAACTAGTTAAAAAAATAATTTTCCCCAGAAAGAAGATAAGGTTCTGCTTTCATTTCATCTAATAACATCAGAAAAGAATTTTTTTTCTTCAGAAAATATTGTTTTTATACATCAAAAATCAGATCGGTAACGTGTCCCAAGTAGCAAAGCTTAGCATGCAAACAGGTCATGCGCACTTTTTAACTTCCCAAAAAAACGCACTTGCACAAAAAACAATTCTATTTTTACCCCTTTGTTAATATTTTACTTCATTTTTGTTTTAATCGATTTCTGATTTTCTAGCCGATGCAAAATAAGCGTGTCCCAAGTTCCGCCGTCAGAGTGGTAACAATAACTTCCGATCTATGTTTAGGCTCCCAAAATCATTTCCTGCACCTTTTCCACGTGATACTGAGTACCTGGCGGGATGTTTTATTGAATTGTAATTAAAAATTTGCATTTCTGCATCTAAAATTGTAGGTAAGATTTTTTAAAGTGATTTTATAAAATGTGTGTCATTTGAGTCACCAGATCGGTAACACGCTCTAAAATGCGCAGTTTTTATTATTTTAAAAATTATTTTATATATAAGTATAGTCCTTTATTACAAGTGAAAAAACCACGTGTTTGATTTTGGTTTAGTGCTATCGACTCGGAAATAAAAAAAAAAAAACTTTGTCAGTTTGTCAAATCGGTAACAGTCAGAGCGGTAACATTGAAAAACAGCGAATATGTTACAGAACTAACTCACACGTTTCAGAATTATAAAAAGCAAAAATAATAGGTTTTAGCCATATATATTGAATATTTTTGTTCTTAAAAAATTAAAAGCAATGAGTTTCAGTACAATTGCTTCATTTGTGGTTTGTATGGCCTAACAATAGAAGTTAGTAAAATAAGAAAAATTGACACTGCAGAAATTAAGTTAATTAATTATTATTATTTTATTTATTTATTTATTTATTTTTGGTGCTTCAATTTCTCATAACTAAGCTAAATAACTAGATAATAACTAGCATGCTAAATTTGAATTTCTGATCAAGAAATTAAATTTCCTGTAACTAATTAAAGAAACGCAAGCAGCAGACTTGTGTTTTGCAAAAATTGAAGTTGTGTGTTGTTTAAAAACAAAACAAATGTTTTATGAGCTTGGATTTGGTAATCTCATAATTTATTTTATCTAAAAACCTTATCGCTCATTTTTATTTCCAAGAAATGCTTTTTTATGATGAAATTTGATTTTTTAGCCTAATATATACATATTTTAATATAATTATCTTAATTCTATGTTAAAAATGCATGGAAATGATATCATATTTAGAGATACTAACGAAGACTGAAAGCATAAACTCAAATATGTAACTCATATTAACATCAGATCTGTAACATTCATCAGATCTGTAACGGCTTAAAAGTGAGTAATCAAAGGAGGGGGTAAATGACTTCCTTGACCTCCCCCCTTTTATTTTCTTGCATTTAGACCCAATTTAGACTTAAAATCCAATATTAGTTTTTTTCTGCAAAAAATTTTTTTTTCAGAAAACTCACTTCAACTTGGCTAGATGCCTTTTAAATGTATTTAAATAATCAAGACGCACAGTTGCGAAAAAAAAATTAAGTACTTTTTTAAGTCTACGACGCATATTTGTTAGTAATTTAACTTGTAATGTAAGTGTAATCCTGGAGTTATTTTGTATTTTCACAATGCTCATACCCAACCAGAAAAATACAAATTTAAAGGATTCCACTTAGACCGTAATGTGTACCTCTATTGTTAGGATTCTTAGATATGATTATTGAAATTGTTGGTTTGTTAAGATTGTTACGGCCTCCGCATATTAATCACGAATCCTGAAAACAGAGATTTGCCCATTCTACTGAACATACCACGGTATAGTTTTGTACATTTTGAAAATAGTACCGCACTACTTAAAAATAGAGAGGGAATGGAGAGTAACATTGTATCCAAACTTAATTAGGAACAAGACCTTTTTTATTTGATGATGTATGTATAGATATAGCAGCTACGGAAATTAGTGCAGGCCAGACTCGTCGGCCGTTCCCGTACAGGGTTTCGTAAAAAAAGGCATTCCCCTTTTACGGCTGAGAATTTAATAATTTTTAATCATTGATCCTTTTATATATATATATATATATATATATATATATATATATATATATATATATATATATATATATATATATATATATATATATATATATATATATATATATATATATATATATAATATTATTTGAGAAATGTCATTGGTAAAATTTGATTTGATTCAAAAACATTCCATTCTCAATGCTCTCAATATCTAATATTATAAAAGCTTTAGCAAGCTTTCAATAAAATTTTGAATTGAACTGTTGTCGTATTGCAAATTGCATGCTGAGCGTGAAAAATAAAATAGCTGTAATCGGCAGCCGCTTTGGTAAAACGAAAATACGTGTTGGAATATTCATGCTCGTCGCGGAAAATGTCACTAGAGGCTTTTCAAAAGTAGAAAAAAACTCAAACAAGAAATACAAAGCTAAAAGCAATCTCCAAAAGCAATATCTTGTCACACATTACAGAAACACGTAAATTCCGGAATATATAGTCCGAAAATAGGGAAGAGTAGGGGAAAAAATACCAAGTTTTTGTACAGCAGTTTTTTGGATGAGCTAAGACCTGAGGGCATAACGAAATACAGAAAAACCTGAGGACGAAGAAGCAAAATAACCAAACGATGAGGAAGAGGGGGAAATGTGAAATTTAGCCCAACGGCGACAATCTAATATATGAGGAAACTCTTTCGTAAAAGGAAATTTTCGTCGCCAATGCCATGATATATCGTTCTTCTTATCCACTTCATCAAGAAAATGCAGAATTTTTGTGGACAATATTTTTTGGAGGATATTTATTATGCATATCTTGCTTCAGATTCCACTTTTTTTCTTCATTTTGTGTCATCTTAAGCTTATGAGATTATAAGTTTATTTTTTTTTTACTCTCAAATATTTTTTTCCTAAATCAATGCAATTGAAGATAACGTTCAGATTTTAAGTGCATAATCTTTATGAAAATGTCACTTTTAAAATAAATGTGCTAACAAAGTTGTGCATTTATTTTTACTTACCGTTATTAATACTAGACATTTGGCAATGTTTTCGTACTTCGCATATGATATTTATATCAATTGTGCAAAGCATTTCGTACATATGTACATTAGGGCCTGTCGAAAATGACTTTTTTTTCCAATGACGAGATATGCGGAAAAGGTGCCATTGGGGTAACAAAGCACTCACAAAAAATTTGAAATTTTTTTCCCACTTTCTTGATCTGCTGCAATCGCTTAGAAGTGTCGGAAAAATGCTAATTCTGGATATTTTTCATAAAATTTATCAACATTTAAAAAAAAATATTTTCAGTGATAGGTGTCACTTAAAGGTACTATAAGGGCACTAAGTTCACATAAACAATTTGAATTATTTTGTTCCATGTCTTGATCAGCCATAAACTCTTGGGGGTTTCAGAAAAATGCCAAAATTGGATATTACAGCAAAATTTGTGAAACTTTTTAAAACAATAATTTTCGGGTATGGGGAGAGCAAAAAAGGCCTACTATTATCATTAAATCAACATTGAAATTGAATTGTAAATGATATTTATTTAATTTGTCACAAATACGGGGAAAATTCGGAAACAATGTGTTTTTTTAATAATTTTTTAATAATTTAATTAAGTTTTTTCATACACTACTTCTCATTTCAGACTTCTAAATTGTCTCTCAACACTTGGACGGAATTTTTATAAAGCTTGAAAATTAATAAATGAATTAGATCATTAAAAAAACATTTTTCCGAATTTTTCCCTGTATTTGTGACAAATTAAATAAATATCTTTTACAATTCAATGTTAATTTAATGACAAGAGTGAGCCTTTTTTGCTCTCCCCAGAACCGAAATTTTTTTTTTTTTTTTTTTTTAAATGTCACATTTTGCTGTAATATCCAATTTTCGCATTTTTTTGAAACCCCCCACGTGTTTATGGCTGATCAAGAAATGGGGCAAAATAATTCAAATTTTTTATGTGAACTTAGTGCCCTTAATAGGACCTTTTAAGTGAAACCTATCGCTGAAAATATTTAAAAAAAAAAAAAGAAAAAAAAGATAAATTTTACGAAAAACATCAAAAATTAGCATTTTTCCGAAACTTCTAAGCGGATGCGGCACATAAAAAAAATGTGCAAAGAATTTCAAATTCCTTGTGAGTGCTTTGTGTCCCCAATGGCACCCTTTTCCGCATATCTCATCATCGAAAAAAAAAGTCATTTTCGGCCCACCCTAATGTACCTGCTTATACACTAGGTGGCCAAAAGTATCCGGACACTTTTAAAAATTCACATTTTTACATATAGCTGGAGAAATAAGAGATCAATTGTTCTTTAACTTTAGTCATACAAAATATAGACTTCACCGAACATTTCCAAGTTGAAATTAAATTACCCTTGAATTTGGGGGACGATAAGAAGGGGGGTCGAAAGAAAAACCGCTTTTTGACCATAACTCTTTGAAAATAGCTCGGAATAAGCTATGCATTTCAGTAATTAATTAGCATACTATGTATAATTACTATACAAATTCAAATGAACGCACCACTCTTACTTCCGAAGTTATGAAACATTTTTTAAAAAACGGCAATTTTATTTGAAGGGTTTTTGCTCATAACACGCAGAGTTTTTGATCAAACCTTATCAAAACTTCAGGAAAGATGACAAAATACATCATTTTCATTAGTTTTGGTTTTATCTGACGTCATGTTGCAAAGGTATCTGAAGATATCACTTTTATCACTGGTATACCGGCCCTGTAACGTTTTGTAGTTTTTATACTTGCCCTACATTTGATAAGCGTGAAGACATTTTCCCCGCTGAGTGTGTTTTTTTTTCTTCTTTTTAGAAATTTCATGAATGAATTGGAATACTCCAGATTTTGCTAGAAATGTCCTTGAGTGTATAAAAAGCTGGCCTTGAACACAAGTCAGTCAGTTGTTTTCAGATTTGATTCTGGTGACTCGTTTTATTCGCTATTCGCTTGGGCGATGTTTTGCTTTTGTAATTGCTTAATTACTGTTCACGTTAGATACGTGGTGCTGAATTACTGTTGAGAGTACAGTGTACTGTTTTGCTACCTAATTGCTGGATGTTTAGCAATTGTTTCCTGCTCCTTTTGTAAATAGTGTACATACTTGTAAATAAATTTATAGTTACTTCCTCAAGATTGGAATGTTCATTTAAAGAAAGTTGAAGGTGCTACGGACTCGTTACAATTTTGGCGCCCAACGTGGGGCATCTTCAAGGACTTTCTTGGAATTTTCTGTGAACTTGGACTTTTCATCCTGAGGACTTTTTGACTTCAGAATTTTATGGTGATTACTCGAGCAATGGAGGAACAACTGAAAAAACTCCTTGACGCGATCAACGCTGTTAAAAGTGACATGGCTGCGAATCAAGAACAATTAAAGAGTGATTTAACCGCAAGCATAACTTTAAATCAAGAGCAAATAAAGAATGATATGGCGACTCTGGCTACTAATCAAGAACAATTAAAAATTGATCTGGCAACTAATCAAGAACAATTGAAAAATGATCTAGCTGAAGAAATTAAAAGCGATTTAACGTCAATGAAAAGTTTGGTGGAAAGTAAATTTACCAATGTGGAAAATAAAGTGGAGGCTCTAGAAGAGAAAGTTGACAGCGTTGAGAATCGAATCACCACAGTAGAAAACCACGTGGAAAAGAAAATTAAAGAGCTTGAATCGAAGTTATCAGCATCCTCCAACAACTCAAGTGACTGTGTTGCTGCAGCTGGAACTTCCCGTCCATCCATCAAACTGGCCACGTTTGACGGGAAGACCTCGTGGAATATTTACAAGAAGCAGTTCCTCATCGTTGCAGAAGCAAACTCCTGGGACTCTTCCACGAAAGCCTGTCAACTTGCAGCCTCGCTGAGAGGGGATGCAGCTGAAATACTACAGACCTTCCCAGAGGACAAGCTCTGTGACTTCGAAGCCTTATCATCGGCCTTGGAGCTTCGCTTTGGCGAAGTATGCCAAAAAGAATTCAGCCGACTCCAGCTGAAATCCCGACTCCAGAGGGATGGAGAGACTTTGCAAGTGTTTGCAGCAGACGTTGAGAGGCTTTCCCATCTCGCCTTCTCGAACTGTCCTTCGGATGTTCGCGATAGCCTGGCCCTGAACTACTTCATAGACGGAGTGCGAAGTCCAGAAGTCCAGACGGCTCTCCGGATGGCGGACATCAAAGATCTTAAATCCGGTCTAGTCTACGCAATGAAGTTCGAGGCTGCACAGCAAACATCCCGCAAGGATCGCCATTCAATCAGGGGCGTGGAAGTGAGCGCCCAGGATTCGAACTTAACTCGTCTCTCGGAACTTGAGCGACAAATCAAAGAGATGTCGGGGACCCTGAAGAAGATTTCGGCTCACAAAGACCAAGGT
>JAXGGA010005676.1:0-76130 GCA_038373865.1 Uloborus plumipes
GTGTGGAGAAAAAAAAATTAGCACTGTGTGCTTCTAACTGAAGACAGTCAGGTATCAATAGCTATTTAAAAAAAAAAAAATTCCAATTTTTACCTATTACGAAACCAAAACCTTGAACTCGAATAATATGAAAGTACCATCAAAATTTAAATTTTACTCTGCCTTATATAAAAGTTATATTCTCCTGCTGGCATAATCTATCCATTGACTCTGAGACCTCCAATTTCATGAAAGTAACTTCTTTGTCAATGGAATCTACAAGTTAACTCACCAAATTTTGGCTGGACTTTGATTATGCTTTTTTAATCAGATGATTGCTATGTAAATTGTATTTAAATAAAATCTAAACTATTAATGGCAAAAATTTCCTTTACCCTTGAACGATCTGTGCACATTCAACAGCGCAAACGGCCAAGCATACTCCATTCTGTTAAGTCCCGGGTAACATCAGCAGTTGAAAGATTTAACTATCAATGTCTGGAGAGGCTTTCTTTGAGCAAGAATTTGGAGAGCTTCATTTCCCAAGGTTCCCTTGATCACAACCTATCCAGCTGTTAGTGTAGCAGCTTTTAGGATGAGGACAGGACACAATTATCTTGCCACACACTATTGTCGCATCAATATCGCACCATCACTAGAATTCCAGCTTTGGAACTACAGTATTGTAAACACTGAACATGTAAAGGTGGGTGTTGGCTAAGACGAAGAACAAGAAGGCAATTTGTGCACAGGTCAATACAGCTGCCCTAAAATGTCTCTCTTTTGAAGAAAAGGTATGAAGCAAAATAAATAATTCAAGACCTGTAACATAGTATAAAGTTGATTTGTGAAGCAGAAGATCTTTCTGAAATGTAGGTGAAAATTTGTATTAAGTGCAGCTAATTGGGAAGCACCTGTGGAGTCATCAAATTGTAGTGAAAGTTTTCTTTTAACTGATATTAGAAATAATGGTATTATACTATAACATTGCATCTTGTTTTTCTTGGCCCTCAGTATTATTCCAACTTCTTTCTAGGCTACTCTACCCTTAAGTTATTTTGAGTACCTCTCTCTACCTTCTACTGTGAAATGCACATAGGGCAGTACAGCAAGGGCTCAAAAGGCCTAAAGGGTAGAGAATCCTATGGAAGGAGTTAGAGTAATACCAAAGGCTAAGAAGAAGAAAAGGCAGTGATATGGCATCTGAAATAATGTGTTTCAATTTTTGTCATAAGCAACTGAGTAATTAATGCTGCTTACCCAATGTGTAAAGGTTTTGATGAACAACAGATACCTACTGTATGCAGGCCTCTCTTTCTCAATGGGCACTCTGGGCACAGGCCCAGGGTCCCGCAGTTGATGAGATCCCCCAGTTCCAAGATATAGCCTTATCTCGGCATCAAAAAGAAGTTGCATACTGGACACATGTATTTATTTATTTATTTTTTTTTTTTTTTTTTTTGTAACTATAAAGAAATTAAAAGAAATCTGGAACCTTGCTTATGTACTTCCAATTTCTATTCTGAGAAAATTCTTGCTCTGTCAAGGTCATATGGGCCTGAGAATCTTAATGTGCCCAAAGTCTCCTATAGGTTAAAGACAGCCCTGACGTTATGTATAAGAAGTTAGAAAAAATCGAAGTTTTTTCAATTCTTGTAGAGGAGGTGCATTTCTTTTACTTCATTTGTGTTATGAACAAAACCTAAACACAGAAAGTGTGCTTTGCTAGATGGAAAAGTTTGCTTTCTCTAGATTTTTAAATTTTTATTTGCTGCTGGCTCTCTGAGAATCACTTTCTCTCCAAGGAACTTTCATGGCTGTGCAGAGCAAATTTTGGTTATGCTGGTCTGCAAAGTTAGTAATTTTCAGTAGGGGTCCGTTGTGGTCTGAACTTTGAGGACCACTGACATAGTGTGTAATTTATTGACAAATACATTTGTATACTTATAAATGCTAATATTTTTCCTTTAATGAGATTTTATGCAACTTATATTTAGCTTGCTTACCACTATTTAAAAAAAGGCTGGAAAACATGCTTAGTTTGTGCAGATACATTTCGAGCTGGTGCCTTTGATCAACTGAAACAAAATGCTACAAAAGCAAGAATACCTTTTTATGGAAGGTAATTATAAATTTTAAATTACTTTTCTTTATAAGGTAAAATTTTGTTAAATGAATGATAAAAAGCAAATTTTATTGCTAGGCACATTTTTTTTTTGGCAGTGCTCAGTAAAAAATAAAATTTTTATTCTGTGTCTGCCTTATGAATAAGAGTTTTATTGAATCTACCATTCTGTTACCTCGTGCTCATTGAATAGAAGTTTGTGTTTGCTTGACATTTAGTTGCAGTTCTTTAAATCAAATGTGGAAAAATTTCATTACGTTTCCTTCAACTATCTGTCTTGGTTTACAAATGTTGACCTCATATAATTTGGTCGACAATTGGAAAACGTATCCTGAAGAGAGTGCTAAACCTGCCATCTACTAGTATCAAAGATAGTCTAAAAATGCATTTTTTGAACCTGCTTCAAATGCATGTGGCGCAAAACTGGCTCCTCTAATAACTGTTTATTACCTCAAGAAGTCCAAAATAATTTCCCAAATCCTCCCAAAACTCTAGAATAAAGTCAGCCAAAATATTCTTAGTAAGATGGTCTTACCAAATGAATGTTATTGTACACCAAAACAAGCAAATGAGTATTTCCGTTTGAATTTATTTTTATTTACAAATAGACCTAAGTCGCCATGATCAACTATAACAAAGTCTTTTGCTGACTTGCAAGAATTCAAAATCTCTTGTTGTTTCTCACTGAGAATTTTATTGATCATGCATTCAAAATACTTAGCTGTATGTTGCTTGGCATATCATTATCAAACAAAAACATTGAATAAGTTCGGAGAAAAATTTGTAATGTCAAAGTTTAGTTTGTGCAATTTAGTTTACCAAATTCATAAAGTATGAATTTCACTGAAATCAAAGAAGGAAACTCGTGTTGGATACAGTAGAGTCTCCATAACTTGAAGTCCCTGGGGACCGGCTAAAAGCTTCAAGTAGTTTGAGTTATAGGAAGTTCTTACGGTCTTCTCAAAAGTCAGGGGACCCAATGAATACTTCCAGATAAAAAAAAAAAATTTTGAGTTATCAAGACTAGACTGTACTAAAAAAAAAAAAAAAAAAAAAAAAAAAAAAAAAAAAAAAAACAGGATTTTGCACTTTTATCTTGAATAGTCTTAGGGTTAACATTGCTTTTTCTCACTTTTTTTTCTCGTATTTGAATTTTGTATAAATTCTATTTAGGTTTTGTTTTTCTCAATTTTTGAAGCAAGATGTAATGAACCTAAATTATCTAATTTTGTTTTTTAGAATTCCCAGAAATAATATGTGGTGTATATAATTAATATATATTTTTTTAATACTTTAGTCATGTAAAAGTGTAATATGCAGTAGTTTAATAACTGTTGTGCATTGAATAATTTCGTTTTTTTCTTCTTATAGCTACACTGAAGTTGATCCTGTTGTAATTGCTCAAGAAGGTGTTGAAAAATTTAAGAATGAGAATTTTGAAATCATAATTGTAGATACTAGTGGTCGACATAAGCAAGAAGATTCTCTGTTTGAAGAAATGTTACAAGTTTCAAATGCTACGGTATTTATTCTCATTCTTAATCAATAAATAATGTTAATAAATTTCTAAATCTTGCTTTTTCTATTGTAAAATAGGGAATTAAAAAAAAATTTTGAATCATGTTTTTTGCTTTCCTATTTTTTCTTTCTGTTTCCTTTCCTTTTTCAAAATATTTTCTTGTACATTTCCATTACATTGTGTTATTCATGGTTATTATTGCTTCTTAGTTTAATTTTTTTAAAGACTATTTTCAAAAATATTTTTATTGTATGGAAAATGTAATGATTTAAAAGGAAAAATGTAGCTTCTATTCAGTACTAAGAATCATTTCTAATTAAAAAAAATATTCACATTAAAATAAGTATTACATTAGTTTGCAAATTTAGCAGTACCATTCTGTTCATCTTCGTGACCCCCCCCCCCCCCCCAACTTTAATTTATTTACTTATGTTATTTTTTTTCCAGAACCCAGATAACATTATATTCGTTATGGATGCATCAATCGGTCAAGCTTGTGAAGCTCAGGTGGGTGTTATATTTTAAACTTAACTAATCTAATATTATAACCTTACTAAACTATTAAAATGATTTTAAAATTGAGGAAATTAAAATAAAATATTTACTCAATCATACGCATAAAATAACTGTAATTTCAATTATGTACTTCTTGCTGATATTTTAGGCGTTTATTCTCATTGAAGTCTTAAGTGCATGCAGGCAGTGCTTAAGTTGGGGAAAGGGATTTCTGGGAACTTATACTCCATTAAAATGTTTGCCTTTGTGCTCATAAATGACTAAATATTGTACAATTAAATGAAAGGTATTGAAGTAGTTAATGTATTGTAGTGCATTAACTACTAATCCATTGTAGTGCTTTTGTAGTTGGTTAGCACTTGTCCCCATAGCATAATGATATAGATGCTGGTTGATAGGCTATATTAGAATAATCTCAATTTTGAATAAATTTCTAAATTAAAAACGTCCATTTTGGAACATTATCAAAAAAAAAACAAAAAAATCATGTTGATTTTTTAAAGTTTATTATATAATTTTAATGTTATTAAATGAATCATTTAAATACTTTGAAAGTTTTACTGTATGAAATATTTATGGATCTGGCATTTATTTGCACTTCCATCTCACTAAACTACTGTGTACTGGCATTCATTAATGCTTTTTCCGTAATTATCATTCTTGCATTTTTAACTAACATAGTTCAGTTTCTCCTCTTGATATAATAATTAATCCCTAAAAATACTGAATGTTTTCTCAGGCTAGAGCCTTCAAAGAAAAAGTTGATGTTGGTGCTGTTATTGTCACAAAATTAGATGGCCATGCAAAAGGTGGTGGTGCACTGAGTGCGTAAGTATTTACATTTTAGGGTATGCACAGTATTTTAATTCTTGTACATATGTTTTCATTGCTTTTTGTATGTTTGGTATCTTTGTCATTAGGCTTACAGGAAAATAGTTAAGGCAGCTAACAATATCCTGATATTTTTAAATTTATGGCGTGTCACATGCCATAAATTATGCACATGATGTGCATAATCTTACAAATTAACATTCTCCTAAATAGGCAGCTATGCAGTGTTACTTATTTATATTTTAACATAAAAAACAAAGGTTGTAGAATTTTTGTATTCGTAAATTATTTTAGTAATATCAGAAAAAAAGGTTTCTAAAAGGGCCACCCTATTTTAAGTATTTTAGGCAAGACAACAAAATATTAATCCAAATTTTGACTCATAACTTTTTATGCATTTTTAAGCATGTGTGCTGTTTTTTTAATCTTTAAAAGGTACTTAATTTTGATTAATATTTAAATGTAATACCTAAGAAATTTAAATTTTGTGCTTTTACAAATAATACTGTTGAATTTTCTTTAAAAATATGTCTGCAAAATGTATTTCTTTTGAGTATTTTTTCCTGGAGTTTTTCAATAAAAATAGCATTACTGTGTTTTAGCGTTGCTGCCACACAGAGTCCTATAATTTTCATTGGTACGGGAGAGCATATTGATGATTTTGAGCCATTTAAAGTTAAACCCTTCGTTAGTAAGCTATTAGGTAAGTAGATATTCCTTATGTATGGTAAAACAAAATTGTTCTTATTTTGTAAGTAAAGATTAATATTTTATTGATTAGAAAAATTCCCAATGTTTACTCACATGAAATGTGAAAACTCTGCATGCTATTTGAAAAATTAAGTTCAGCTTTCATTGAAACATATGTTTTTCATTACTGATTTTATGTTTCAATTTAGAGCTAGTGAAATAAAATTTGCCATTTAAAATTGATGTTCATTCGCGTGTTTATTAAATGTGCAATGAAAAAGTTAATTTCAGGCTGCAAATCAGCAGGTTTTTGAAATTTATTCAACAACATAAAAGGACTGCAATATTTTGTGTCCCACAAATTGCTCTCTTTATTCACCTAACTATCTTACAATCCTTGACCTGAAAATAGTTGGTTAAATGCTTGAATATTCTATTTTTGAGAAGTTTTGCATGTACCTTAATATGCCGCGAAATTTTTTAGTTCAAGCGCTTAAGAATTCTGCTTGGCTGTGTATATCAACATGGTTTCATTATACAAAAGCATTTAAATAAGAGAAGGTTTTTTTTACTTACAACACGCATGAAAACGTTCAAGTTCAAAAATATTTGTTTTTGACATTTATTTTTCTTTGTTGATAAAATGCTATAACTTTCTTTCAATAAAGTTTGAGAAGATTTGCCTCACACATATTTGTCTTTCTTACAGGAATGGGTGACATTGAAGGCCTCATTGATAAAGTAAATGAATTAAAATTAGATGACAATGAAGAACTAATTGAGAAGCTTAAGCATGGTACTTTTATCTCTTTTACATGCATACAGGGTTGTCACAGGGTACTTAAATGCTACTTTTTGCTACTTTTTTGGACACAAGGCGACTTTAGCTACTTTTTTATGCAAAAACAGGCCGAAAAGCTTTTTTTTTTTTCTCTGAATCTGCTCTTTGGGAGACTTTCCCCTGACGTAAGTTTTCTTTTGAAACACCTGGAGATTTTCTTTCACCCATTGTTTTAAGTAATTTCCATTTCAAGAATAAAACCTTTCCTAAATAGACGTTATGGGCTGCACCGATCCACTGCATCTAATCAACAAGTTGGGCGTGGCTTAAGTGATGCAAAAATGAAAGTCAATCTTCATGGAACTGATTTGTATACTTTGTACATTACTGGTATCTACGCTTTTCCAGAAGCTGAACCTTATACAGTGCGATGCGAAAGAGTAGACAAAATGCAAATATATGAATAAAAAGAAAACTATTCAGCGAAATGCTTTCAAATTTCTGCTGCAGGTAGACAATATTGTCCCAAATACATGTCTGAAGTTTTCAAAAAAATAACCAAAACAAAAATCGGAAATTACAAAAAACTTTTTTTTTTTTTTGCTTTTTTTACTGTTGCAAAAGTTTAGACAAAAGTCAGATTTTATTCAAAGGTAATTGTTGGAGGAAAGGTGGGCCTTTTTGCTTCGATTTTAAGGTGCAGAGATTGCTGAATGAATAATCAAACTTTCATATCTCTGTAGTTCTCGTGTAAAGAAGAAGAGAAAGTTTGGAAGCCGAAATTTGGAAATGAATCCACTTTGCTAATTTTTGGTCTTTTAAATTGGCCCTAGTATGATAGTACATTGTTTTTTACTTCGTGGAGAGCAAATTCAGACATGTGTATTGATCAAAAAGGCCAAGAAAAATTATATTTCTTAAGGATGAAGGAATTGTAAAAACGGCTCAAACTGGCGATTCGCCCCTTAATCCTACAAAACTTCTACTTGGGTCAAAAACAGCAAGTGACAGCTAAGTAGATGAACACCTAAATTGGGATGCCCCCCCCCCCCCCCAAAAAAAAAAAGAGAATTGTGCTTGAGCCTCTTCAGAAACAGTGTCCCAAATAAGCCAGATTTTAACGGCAAAAGCAGTACAGCTTATGCTCATCAAATCTTTTCTCTAGTCAAGCTAATAGAATTATAATCCATCTAAGCCACCCAAATTTTAATAATTTTCATCACAGAAAGTACCATTCATTTTTGGTCACATTTAGTCTCATGGTAATAGTGAAGTAGGGAGGGGGTTTTCAATGTCCAGGATAGCTCTATCGGAAGATAAATCTTTGATGTCGGAACGTGTATTGAATGACAGGCTTATTATAAGATGCTCTGAAGCGCTATTCTACAGTTGCACAATTCCAAATTGATAAGGAACTTTTAAATTTAGCTTATGGTGCATGCAAATCATACCAGTTCTACCTTAAAGACCAGAAGGAAGAGCAATTGAGATTAGAAAAAGAAAATGAAGAAAAGTTGAAACAAAGAAAAATAGAAAAAGAAAAGCTGTCAAGTTTGAAGGGATCTGTTAAAAAGTTAGAAGAAAAAGTCAAACTAGTAAATAGAGAGAGAAAGGAAACTCAAAAATCAGCTGATGTACTTTTTAAACAGGCAAACCAGAGGCTAAAATCATATATTGAAGCAAAAGACATTGAAAGTATTAGAATAGCTCAGCAATATAAAGCTGAGGAATAGGGAAAGAGAGCATGAAGATGAAGAAAATAAATTAAATTGCTTCGTGAACAAAAGGAAAACTACTTTGATAGAATCATTTTTCTGTAAAAAACCAAAAACACAGATTTTCGGAGTAATTTTTCTGTATTTATATGAGTATATTATTATTATTATTATTTTTTGAATGGGCAGCAGTCTTGTAAAGTAAGTAACTTCGATTGTAGCAGTTTTTTTTTTTCCTCATTTGTACCTTTAATCTAATGCATTAGTTCAAAATATGTCTATTTTCTGAACTTGTTTTAAAGCATTACTCATGAGTCAGTTTAGCTCTTGTCACATGTTTCTATTCAGCTTCTTTGCACCTTTTTTTCATGGCTACTTTTTTTGCAACTTTTTTTTTATTTTGAAGGCAACTTTTTGCAACTTTTTTACTATTTTTAGGCGACTTTTGCTACTTTTTTGTGAGATTTTTCCTGTAGCAACCCTGTGCATATTGTATATGCTTTAATTAAGTAATTTTAACTAGTTGAACAATTAACTTTTTGCTTGCATGCGCAATGTGACATTTAACTTTAATTGTATTTATCAATGAGTTGCAAATGCATTATCATACGAGTGTTCGAAATGTATTAAGTAATCATACGAGTGTTCGAAATGTATTAAGTAAGTAATCAGGAGAAAAACTCAATGGATTGCTGAAATGAAGTGGTAACAAAAATAAAATCTGGTTTGCGTGTAAAAAAGTCTTTAGCTGTTTATTTAAAGCATTTTTTAGAGTTTCTATCCATTTTGGTTTTGTATCTTTTATTATTTGCCTCTGTGGGGCTTCCAAAAGGAAATCAGTTTGTGCTGCCATCAAAGATGTTTATGTACTGTAAAGAATATTCTAGCTTTAGAAGCATTTAAAAAACCAAAAAACTCACATGATTTAGAAGTTTCATCCGCAAATAAAGGAACAATGTTTTAGAAGATTTTGTTGTGTAGAATTTTTATTAAGCAGCAGATTAATTTTTAAGAAAAGCTCCGAGTTTTCAATTAAGTTAGTTTATATAAAGCCCTTTTAATACTTTTTATCAGCTTTGTTTGTATGTTCTTAAGGAAGAATGTTTCATAAATATGACCCTTTTACTTTGTAAAATCACTAACAATGAAATGTTAAGTATAGTAAATCAGTCATTAAAAAAAAGAGCTACAAGGGTACTCAAGGTTTTTTTTAAATGTCACTGACTTAAAATAGAGTAACAGCAAGTAAAGCATAAACTTAGTGTTGAGCTAATGCTGTTCTTTCATGCAAATGCTATACTAATTTTGAATTTTTTACTCATTACAAGTTTAATAACACTTGTTTTTCCCCTTTAGGTGAATTTACTTTGAGAGATATGTATGAACAATTCCAAAACATTATGAAAATGGGTCCTTTTAGTCAAATAATGGTCTGTGTACATAACGTTTGTATAATATCTCCTTAACAGTATTGTAATAAAATTTATTCAATTTGAAAGAGCAGCATAGTCAGTAATAAATTAACTCATCTTGTTTTCTTAACCTACAAATTTAATGTTGTGCTAAGTAACTTAAAACAGTTTTGTAGAGTTAAATCACTATTCTTCTCTTATATGTAAGTAGTCTAAAATGCTTTGCTTCAGTTTTTTGGGCAAATATGAAGAAATAAAAGTTGGTAATTTTTTTACATACAATATTAGTTATGAGTAATTTGTTCAATATTATTTACGAAAATTTTGAAGAAAAATAATTTTGTTAAAGAAAATTTTGAAAGTCAATTTTTCATTTATGAAACTATATCTGATTTTTACAACAAAGTTTTAAAAAAAAAGTGTGCAAAACTTTAAAAATGAACATAATTTGAAGTAACAGTATATCATATATTATTTAAAAATTAAATAATTAAAAACTGAAAAGTTTTGGCCCGAACTGCAAGAGTTATGTTCCATCTGCACCTTATTTGTTTGTATTTAGTAAAGTTTTTAGAGAGATATTCGTAATAAATTAACTCTAAAGATTTAAGTTCAATGCTATTTTTTCATATCTAGAATCTAGATTAATATTAAAAACATACAAGTTAAATAATACCTATATTTTTATTTAATTTCAAATATTACTAAAACATTTGTTGTATTTAAAATGTATAATAGTGCTGATTTTATTCAATTTCAAATTTCACTAAGAATGTAACTATTTGTTAAATTTGAAAATAAATGACGGGTCTAATATTTAAAAGATATACATAATTTTAGGGCATGATTCCTGGATTTAGTAGTGATTTTATGACGAAAGGTAATGAGCAAGAATCAATGGCCAGACTGAAAAAGTTGATGACAATCATGGATAGTATGAATGACAGAGGTATTTTTATAAATACTTTTTTGAATTTTTAGTTCAAGTTAAAAGAAATCACTTCTAAAAAAGAATGGAAAATGTTTTGTATTATTTATTTGCAGCTTTTTGTATTACTGAATGTATAATTTTTCCTGTAAAAAAATATCAATCAATCCAAATTCCGTAGCCATTAGCAAATGTATGCGCGGGTCATTCCGACGAAAATGGTACAAATCATGTCTGAAACTCTTTACTTAAGATTATCAATTTTAATAATTTTCACCAACTAATCATTTTTTTTTATTGAGTTTCCATTTATTTGTGTGTAATGAAGTGTAAATAACTAGTACATGACTCATTTATGAAAGGATTTCAAATATTTTGATCATTTTGGTTAACAGAGTGGACAAATAAGCCTTTAAAAATATCTGTATAATCACAAAGAAAAGTTAGAATCACAGAAGAAGCATAAAGTGGAATAAACAGCCTAAAACTGTAAGTCTGTCTGCAATTTCAAGAAAAAATCTATTTTTTTCATCATGAAATCGACTCTAACAGAGTGGACATCCAACAGTTCAAATTAACTATCATAAGAAAAGAATTAGGCTCACCTTGGTTGTTGACTACATAATTCAATGTAGCAAGCTAATCACGGCAGTTATACTACCTATATTTTTTTAAAAAATATCAGATTGAATGCAATTGTTTATTTCCAAAAGGCATATAACAGAGTGGACAATTCAAAACAGAAAATCTAGGGACATGGATAAATAATAGTGTTTTGGGGGGAATTTTTTTTTCATTTGCGTAATAATTTGCAGAAATGGTGTCAGAAGCATCTTTTGTGCAGTGCAGTGTCATTTATTTTGTTGTTACATTTCAGTTTAATTTGAACCCTCTCGGCACCCTGGACCTCACATGAGGCTCCTACTTTTGAACTCAATTTTGGAAGAAGTAAACACTTAAAATGTTTTTTTTTTTTTCACTTAGGAGCCTCATATGTGATCTACATGAATAGGTGGAGTCACTGACGGAAAAAAATCATTTTAAGTGTTTACTTCTTCCAAAATTGAGTTCAAAAGTAGGAGCCTCATATGAGGTCCAGGGTGCCGAGAGGGTTAAATCACATTTAAAAGTCTAGAAATTTGAAGCTGGGACACGTCATTTTCTCCTACTTCAGACAAAGATAATTTTTTTTGTGTCATTTCTAAATGGATTATGCCTAATCAATTGATACTTGATGGCACAAAGTTAAATGGAGAAGCAATAAAAAATACACTTTATGGGTGGTAGTTATTAAAATTGATTTTAAAAAATTCTAAAGTCTCGGACATGATTTGTACCATTTTCGTCAGAATGACCCATATAGAAAAGGCAGGGCGGCCAAGAACCAAGGGCCCTTTTCCAGTTTGGTCACCAAAACTTATAAATTGAGAAACTTCTACTATTCTGATTCCAAGCCGGGCCCATAGTTCTTGATCAGGCTAATATGGATTCTTGTGAACCTTGAGAAAAGGTCAACATTTTTCAGTTAATACAAATTTCAGAAACAATCGATTAATTACAAGAGAATGCAATGGACATTTGATATTTTCTGTTTGAGCAGAAAAGGAAGGAGAAAATGAATTTTTCACTTGTTTATCAGTGTCACACTTGCTGATTTTTATCATTTTGTACTTATATCATCTTTTTTCTCTTATTTTTCGGTTTTTTCAAATTTTTTTAGGTCCAATAGAATTTTAGATTTTTTGGCAGTTTTCTTTGAATTTCAGTATTCTTTTGCGAATATTTCTTGTCTGAAAGGTATTAAAAACTCATCATATTTATACTTTAATGAGAAAAGATGACTTATTTGAACATTTTTCATAACTTCGTCAGAAAAGACTTCACTATTCTTAGCTTTTTTCTAAATTAAAAAAAAAAAATGTCTGAACATATGTATCAAAAGGTTGGCGGTATACATTGTATAGTTTTATAATGGGGGAGGGGGTCGAACCCACTACAATATAAAAGCCCCAAATATCACAGCTTTACTTGTGTTCAAGGTAATAATTTTAGGTATGCAATGTAATTACTTATGCAATATCTCCAACCAAAACATGGTTGAGCAACATAAACCTCCCAAGCTGTTTTATACTTAAATATAGTTTCAGTGTATATTTTTTTTCCCAAATGTTATTGTCAGAGTTTTAAAGGCTATGTTCCCATCACATGGTGCCATACCCACAGAACATTTCATTAAATCTTCTAATATGGTGATCAAAGGAGTGATGAGTCAGATCAATATTTTATTGACAAATTTTGGTGGAAAAAAAAATTGTTCTCAATTTATTTTGATATTTGACAAAAACCTGCCAATCATAGATTTTAAAGTAATCTAAAATCCAATCCAATCTTAGTTTTAAAACTGTAGTCTTGTATCACTTGAAAATATTTTGTATTGGTCATCCACACTGCTGAAATAATAAAAGAGCATATAATTGATTGTTCTGAATGATGAAAGTTTACAAGTTTTAAAATTATTGATGTTAAGAAATAATTATTCTTAAGTAAACCAAAAAGTCTTTTTTATGGTAATTAATCAATGCAAAGGAAAGGACTTGTAGACTTAAAATGTTTTTACTTATAACATGTAGTTAACAATGCCTTTCAGAAAAAGAACTAGGTTGGAACAAACGTTTTACAGCATTTTTTAAAATGAAATAGTGACGCTTTTGAAGTTGATTTGACCCCCCCCCCCTCTTTTTATTTTCTATTCTTTATAGTATGAAATAAATCCTTTTTGTTGATTTCTGTATTGTCAGGGATAAACTGAAAATTGGTTGAAAGCAGTTATGGAAGAATGTGGTTAATATGAATGCTTTGCATAGTTATATCTCATTACATTAACAGAATTTGTTCTTGATGCTTGGTGAGACACTGATATGTATTTTGGGAATGAATTATACCCTAAAAGCAAAAATTATATTTCCTTTAGAACTGGATCATCGAGAAGGAGCAAAACTTTTCTCAAGACAGGCTGGCCGCATAACTAGGGTAGCCAGAGGCGCAGGTGTTGCAACAAGAGATGTTCAAGAACTATTATCACAATATACAAAGTTTGCTGCAATGGTGAAAAAAATGGGAGGAATCAAAGGGTTGTTTAAAGGTAACTAACTAGTGATAATATGACTTCAAGAGGGTGGGTATCCTCATTGTGAGAAATAAGCTTTTGAAAGCCATTAAAAATAATTATTACAGTTTCAGAAAATGAATGAGAAAACTTGTACAAATTTATAGGATTCATGTTTAAATAGCTTGTTTATGATAGATAAAATCATCATTTTTTATGTGTATAAATTATTCTATCATGAATTTGAAAGAAAAAATAAACAGCAGCTCATAAATATTTTAATTTTGGAAACTTTAATCATGAGAGTAAATTTTCTATGACTTTAATTTAAAAAAAAAAAGAATGCATTCAGAACTTATGTAAATTTCTTTAAACTTGTGATAAAAACTCATTTTGTCCTGTAAGTAGCTTTTGTGGTAGAAGGTTAACCTTTTTTCTATTGATGCATAGTTTAAAACTTTTTGATTAATTGTCGAAAAACTTTCTAGACAATCCAATCAAAAATAAATTTTTCTTAGATATTCTACATCATTAACAAGTTTCCCCAAATAAATTCCTTCTGAGAGCAATTCATGGGAAAATATTGCTAAGTTTTTGCTGTATTCTGATTGTATTTTTCCCCCAGGTGGTGACATAGCAAAAAATGTAAACTCTGTACAGATAAATAAGTTAAATCAACAAATGGCCAAAATGATGGATCCGAGAGTCTTACAACAAATGGGTATGTATTTAAAAATTTGACACATATATACAAAGAGTAAAACTAGTTATTTACATTTCTAATCTGTAACTTAAAAGTGCTTATTTCTACTCTGTAACTCAAAAATCAGTTTACCATTCTAACATATTAGTATTATTCTATTTATTACTTTTATATGTCTTTAAATACAATTTCCTTTTTTTGGCACTCAACCTTTTTCTTTAAAAGTCGGTTGTTTTTCCTCCCTCTAGAAATAATTATAATAAGTTCATTTACTTGAGGCAAATGGAATAGGGCAAACGAATAGTTATGAGAATCCAGCTAGTATTCAGCGGGCTTGTTTTGTTACTATCAAGTTTGTAATTAATCTTTCAGGAACACCATTATTGGATTCTCAAACTAATATTTTTCAATAACACCCCCATTACTTTTTCTCCAAGCATCAGTTTTTATCTACAGTGTGATTAGCAAAGCTGCTACATGCCCCAGCTTTTTTCCTATCCTGTTCATATTTTGTTGCCATTAAGTCCCTTTCAAGCTGCCCATGCAGTGAAAAGTATTTTATTTATGTGTTCATATGACAATTTTTTGGCCATTTTTACTCAAAATTATTATTTAGAATTGATGATGTAATATAGCTAAATTCAAGAATATTTTACTGGTAAAAATGTGAGATTTGATAGTTTTAGATTTGAAAGTGGATCTAATTTTTTAAATGTGCATTCTTTTGCATAAAAAAATTGTTTGAAGCAATCCTTCACTAAAAAACAAAGATGTTCCATCTGGGAAATGAAGCAAAGAGTATCAGTCTTCTCGCTTTATAGATTTAGTTTTGGTGAATTTGATGGGGACTTCTACAAACCAGATTCGAAAACCTTTTTCAGGTTTTTTTCCCTTCCGTCTTGAAATTGATTATAAATTTTTAATCAAAATTTATTTTTAAGATATACTTTCTCTCTTTTTTTACCACAGAAAATAATACATGTGCTGTATGAAATTTTCTGGAATTTTCTTCAACTTTCCCAGAATAGGAAAATGAAATCTGCTTTTGTAGGCTTTCTAATTCACGACCCTGTAATAGTACACACCAAAAGAATTTTAAAATCCTGCATTGAAAGAAGGAATATTTTTTATTTAAATTTACCTGCTTTATCATGTCTTTTTAAAATATGTAACTTAATGGCCCTTGGTTTTCTGAAAAAGTCCTTTAATTTTATCTTCAATGAGAGTGGGGATCCAAGGATTTCTAATTTTAATTACATTAAGGTTTTTTTTTTTTTTTTTGTAGGTGGAATAAGTGGTCTTCAGAACATGATGCGTCAACTGCAAGGAGCAGCATCAAACAATCTGGGTCACGTTATGCGATCTGGCAAATGACAAAGCTGTCAATCTTAAAAGGTTCTAATTACCATCTCCTGCTACACATTGGTCATGAGCTCATGATCATTGTATGGCAAAAAGGCAATCTGTGATGGCTTGAAAAAGATTGAAACTATTTAAAAGGTAGATGCCTGTCATCCATTCCTACCTATGTATATTATAAATTTTGTACACAGTTTTATCAATTGTAAAAAAAAAAGACATTACCTGTACATAAACTCGAGAATGTCAGGAAATTTCTTTTAATTACATAATAAATTGTAAATATGGCCAAATTATATTCACTTAAATTGCCAGAGAAAACTGTATGAATGATTTATTAAACTCTTTGGTTTAAAAGAAGTAGTTTTGTTTTCAATTAAAAAATTCCAAGCATCAATAACAATTTTATTTACAATACTTCTTCGCTTTTTACAAGACTTTTAAAACCAACACAAATCAGCATCATTTGCATACAACTTAAAATCATCTTAATGAAATTATAAAATTGCTTAATAATGCCATTCATTAGTAAGTTTCAAACCTTCTAAAAAGCATGAATATTTCGTGTTCAAAAAATCATTTTCAGTATTAACATTCAGCTTCACAAAATATCAGTATTTCAAAAATACAAACCTATCTGATTTTAACTATAGCAATTTCATAAAATAAACTTATTGAGCTTAGTATTTTATTTTGATTTTAAACTAAACATGAAAATCTTTTACTTTGTAGACTTTCCAATTTACATCTCATTCAATGAATAAGCAGTTTATCTATTTGAAATTAACTGTATGAAAAATGTTTTTACGCCATGACTGGAATATTTTTAAATTACATAAAAAAAATCCTTTCAAACATTTAAAATGACACACAGATGAAAATGACTTAAATTACATGAGATGCGACTAATTCCTCTGCTACATAAATTCAGCATCGTTATAACTTCAAAAGGGTAATGCATGCCTTAACAAATAACAAATGCATTACAAAACAAACTTCTTTTGTTATACTCTGCCAGTAAGCTTCTTAAAAGTCTTCTCAACATAATTTTTTACGACGTCTCCATGTAGTCCGGAATTCTCCCTGGTTGTTTCAGGTGATTGTCTTTGCAAAAGTTGAGCTCCTGATTCCCAGTCCCAGAACAATCTTTTACTAAAACAAGTCCTGAAAATAAACTTTTAATTACTTTATGAATAACGCTGATGAGCACATACTATTACCAAACCCCTTTGATACCAGATAAATGTTTCAGAACCTACTCACAGCATTAGAGTTGCCACTTTTGAAATGTAAAATTAAAAAGAAATAATATTTATACCTTTTAGTACATACAGTTCACTCCCAATTATATTCAGATCTTTCACATTTTTGTTTTCTTTTTAAGTTAGTTTTCACATTCTATGTTATCATTTTTAGCTATAATTTAAATCAGGGGCGATTGTGTTCCGGTATTTTACCGGAATTCCGGTATTTTCATGATCGATTCTGGTATTTTCATGTTCGAAAATACCGGAAATAAAATATTTTTAATTGTGCTTTTATATTCCCACCTCCGG
Source organism: Uloborus plumipes (assembly GCA_038373865.1). Lineage (NCBI taxonomy): Eukaryota > Metazoa > Arthropoda > Arachnida > Araneae > Uloboridae > Uloborus > Uloborus plumipes. The sequence goes on from JAXGGA010005676.1 coordinate 17,221, forward strand.
TATTTTTTTACTTTTTCAAATTTTCGGTGATTATACCGATAACTATTAATAATATTAATCGAACAGAAATGTTAAGATGCCGTTCTAATTGTTTTTTTAACTTTAATAAATTATTCTATTTGCATCTTTTTGATTTAGATGCCTTTAGTTTGAAAAATTCAATTGGTTTGCATCCGATATAAGAATCGAATTCTTCTCATTTTTGATGCTTATTAACCTTAATTAGGAGACAAATAAATGAAATATATTTTTATTTATATTAAAAAATCAAATTCCAAATTTTCGAGCGAAGTTCTATGTCCTTTGTGAAAATAAAAATGTAAAAAAGTTAAGATTTGAAGCTCTGATTTAATTTTCTTTTTGCTTCAATTATATGAACAGTATAATAGTATTATGTTTATCGTAGAGCTTTTGATTGTAAATCTGTAGTAAGTTTATTTGAATTCTTTTATATGCCAATTTCATACTTTTAACTCCCCCCCCCCCTCCACATACACCCATTTTCTCTTTAAAACTTTCAGGTATTTTTTCACGAACTCACAATCACCTCTGTTAAATGTATGCGTTGTGTAATAAATTGACTTAAAGCTATTGCACACACTAGTACATTTTTAACTTTTTTTTTAAATCGATGGTATTCGCATATCCCCAGTTACCTTGCCTCTCTATTCCGCATTCAATCAGGAGTTTACTGCTAGTGGATTTTGCTGGTGGACAACCAGGGGTCAATCTAGAGAGAAACTAGGTCCGTTAACGGACCATTCACAAAAATCTTAAGACTCGAAGTTGACAAGGTATAGGTTTAATTTTGTTAACTAAGCTATGCACTTGAATCTAATACATTTCTATTGATTGTTTCTCTGAGATTACTAGAATTCAACTTTCTAACATATTTGAAGATCTTTATTGCTAACCTAAAAAAGTAATGAGTAACTGTAGCATCAATGTAATATGAAGAAGGAGCATTTTTTGTGTTTGTTAATGTTAACTTTTATATTCTAATGCTATATTTACAAGTATAATTTTAAATATAGTTTTTGACAGAGTAATATGTTTTATTAAAATGGGTCCTTAGTTTTGGATAATAATCTTTTCCGCAAGTTTTATTTTCTTTCACAAAATTCTAAAAATAGAACCCAGACAAAATATCCTGGATTCACCCCTGAAAACTAAAAGTAAAATTTGTCATGTGATAATGGCATTCACAGATACAGATGCCACATGAAACTTATCAAGTGCATGCCCTGGAGAATACACTAGATCTGCAAATGAGAAGCCAAAACAAAACCCAATTAAAAACAAGCAATAAAAAGCAGATCAAAATGTAGTCTGACTACTGTTGGGGTGGAAAGGCGAACATCCGGTTTACGAGTGAAAATTGACATTTCGGACTGATAAGTCCATAACAAGAACGAAACTGTAGTCTCTGAATCGCATAATCAGGCTGTGAGTATATTGCATGTATGAATTCATCTTTTTTTTTTTTTTTTTTACAAATTAAATGCATAATTTGATTATACAACAATTCTCATAAAATACTCTCTTGAAAAAACAATTTTCATAATCATCATTTAATAAACTTTATAATAACATTAATTTAATGGTTAGCTTGATGTATTGAAACTGAAATAGTACTCACAGAAAGTCTGCACTTGCTCCTTCGATTCTTTCAAAAACAGATGTTTTGTTCTTCTTATTGAAAAAGTAGATTCTTTGTTGAGTTTTACTAAACGCTACAACCCATGGATCTAAAGGTAAAGTATAACTATTAATTATAAAACATGAAATATAATATACTTCTGCAAAACAGGTCTAACAGCTTTTATTTAGAGGGGAAATGTGTCTATCAATATGAGAATGCAAGCTTTTGGATCGGGGGTTTTCGTATAGAAGTTTTTCTTTTAAGACGGGCGGTACAACTGTTGAACCACAGATCTCTTTTCCTCTGAAAACGGGAAGGTGCAAGCACTTAGGTTTTATGACTTCGCGGTTCGAATACAAAGCCGTAATCCCCCACTAAGGGGGTATGAAATCTTGGAAAAATCCCCTGCCCCAAAGGGTAGAAGCGAAGATTTCAACCCCATCCTCAAAGGAAAAAAGATTTGCGGTACAGCATGTGTACCACCCGGTTCTTAAAGGTTAAACCTTTCTTTTAAAGGAAAGACTTTATTTACATCTTTGAAACTCATTGATGCAATAGTAATGAAAGCTTTGGGTAAGATTAACATTTAAGAGTTATATTAGGCAAGTGCTTTAATAGTAAACAAAATCTCAAATAAATAAATACATTTTCTAACGTACATTACATAATTGGGCAATTAAATACCATGACCGCAAAGGAATATATTGAAAGATTATTGTTGCTGCTTTCATATTTTCAAGCTTATCTTTCAAAAAGTTATGCTCAGTTTTGGCAATAAAATTTAAAGATGTTTCAGAAGTTTTATGAAGTCAGAAGCACTGTTAACTCGTTTTAATATTCTTTTTAATTTTATCAACATTAATTATTTCATTACACTTACTTTAAATATTTTTAAAAAGGGAAAAAGCAAATTTTAGGTAAACATAGATATAAGCGCTGTTCATTTATACAGTGGCTGAAATGTGTGGGGAAGAGTTGAGTTTTTCATTGTAAAGACCATGAGCTATAATGGAAACTTTGATGTTGCAAAAAGTAAAATAATTTCTTAGAAAATTGCTGAACTGTGTGATGATGCTCAGAATTTGCCATTCAGAGATCAGCTTTAATATGAATCCTTTAAAGCTTGCTTAGTTTTGAAAAAAAATTATGGCTTTCCTTTGGAGGTTATCACTTTTTAGAAATCGTGTGTTGTGGTTTTACTGTACATTAAAACTGATTTTAAATGTTTGAAGTTTATTACATTTTATTACATCAGCTAATAATATTTTTATGAAAATAATTTTCTTAACAACCATTAAAAGTAAAAAAAGGCTTTGGGATGTTAGAAAGTTATTTTTGAACATTTGTATAGATTTTTCATTAACCCTTTAACTGTCAAGTTATTTTGATTTTTAACTTTCCCAAGCACAAACCCGAGAAACAGTCGGGTTTGACAAAGAGATAAAGCCGAAATAAACGTCTCCCGATATATATTCGGGTATAACAATACGATGCACTCAAAAAAAAAATTACCCCGAGTAATACTCGAGCGTGGCATTTTCGAAAACCAGCTATGCCCGAGACTATCTCGGGCATGACAGTTAAAGGGTTAAATAATTACTGCTAAGGTGAAAAAAACATACTCAACCTACCAACTACTGTTTTAAAAATCAGCAAACCAGTGGGTAAAATGTGCCTTTCATTATCTAAATCGAAACATAACCTAGGAACTTGACTGTTTTTGATAAATTTCAAAGCTAACCTAAAAAAAGGGAGAAGATTGTTATCATTAAAATTTCAGGCAGTGAAAAATTTATAATTTCGACAATACATATAATAATAGTACTTCTAAAATCTAACTTAAACTATAATTAAACACTAACTTCCAAAGAATAATTAATAAATGCACGATAATTATGTATTTCAAATCTACGAAATACCTCAGGAGGTCTCAGATGCAATTTTTAAGGGAAACAATATAATATTTACATTTTGGATACACAGTTCAACCTTGTTTATCCAAAATAACTGGGACCAAAGGAAATTCAAATAATCAAGAAGCAGGACAATTCAAGTAGTACAGATATTAGGCAACACAAAATCTCAAATAACATTCAAAAACTTATTGTTCATTACTATGAGAAACAAGGTTTTTATAACAAAAACACGTAGACATCTTTACATTAAATTGATATTTCAGCTAGATTGATGTCTCTCTGGCTGATGCTTCAAATATACCATAATGTTTGTCTGATTGCCATAATTGTACAATCCATGCTAGAGCTGTGCATTTAACTTTTAAAAAACTGCATGCTTGAAGTCTACAAAGTTGCTCTGGATTAACAAGGGTCAGTTAAACAAGGCTCTACTGTACCTGGATTTTTGTAAAAGCTGAAAGGGGTGATAAAAGTCCTTTTCTGCTTTCCAGGTAGGATGTGATTGTATCTTTTGAAATAGGATAAATAAAAAATTACATTCATTGAATTTTCAGGTACATTTCTTATCTAGCTAATATAAAATACTTACTTCTTAAAAACAGCCCCAACTTCATGAAGATCAAAAACTGTTTTAACCCTGAGAGAAGTATAATCTTTTTTGCTTGGCTTAGACACAGCTTTAACCAGTTTTTCAGCTTGAATCATTCTGAAAATAAAAATTAAGTTAAAAATGATTCTTTTGCATTTTTGCATTATTTAACTGGAAAAAGTAAACACTCACCTATCTTTGTAGTGACGCTTTCTTACATCTTTCCCCCCTAAGCTTATAGCATCAATAATATGAAGGCACAAAATCTTCCTTTGGGCTCGATTCTATGTGAACAAAAATTTAAAGTAATTATAAATAAACAATGGATGTGAAAATATGCAAACATTTTCCCCTTCTGTTTCTAGTAATTCACTGTTGAAGGGCAAAATTTTGTATTTTTGGATAAATTGTGTTTAGTTTAGTAAATGAAAACATCCTACGCTTTTCCCCCTTAGCTTTTGTTGGATGTCTGTGCATCCATAAGCTCACATTGAAATCCATATTTTCACATTGAAAAAAATGTTCCTTGTAGCACTGAAATACCTTTCAGCAGTACTACTGTGCATTTGTGCTTTTCAACATTGCATCATATGCTTTTATGCTTTCCTTTGTTATGAGCAATTTGTGAAGTGAAAGTTGTAATTGAAAGGGCAAGTAGATAAAGGTGATATGTGACAATTTCTAGAAAAAGCTTTCAAAAAAAAAAAAAATGCTGTGTTATTTTTTTAATGGATTTTTCTCAACGGGTAAAACAGGGTCATATTCTTAGGTACCAACCATTTCTGTAACTAAGGGGACATGATACTGATGGACTTGCCACCTTCATCCATGGTAAAAATTAAGTTTCAAAAATTGTCACATATCACTTTTATCCACTTGCCCCTTCAATTCTAATTTTATATATTTCTACTAAATGCATTTATTCCTTTAAACTTCTATCTTAATACATAGATATCAGAGGTGCTCCTCCCACCCCCTAACAGCCATGAACACCCTCACAAATGCTAGAATGAGAGGTCTTCCCTCGAAATAAAATTTTTGAAAACAACTAGAATTTTCAATAGCGCACTATGCCCCCCCCCCCTCCCTGTAAGAGCCTCGTTAGATATCAGGAACCTACTTAGGTTCTTTTATTTCTTTTACCATAAGAGATAGAATCAAGGATTTAACTCACAGTAATTTTACATTTCCATGGAGATCATAGCCCTCAGCAGGTATAGAATAACTCTTTTTTTTTTTTTTCCCCGAGTTGGTTCTACAAAATTTAGTTATTGGAGTGAGACAGAATGGGGTAAATGTTTCTAGGGGGCTTTCCATACAAGATGTCACTTTTTTTGTACGTTTTTGACCCCCTTCCTCCTTTTTCAAAGTGTGTCATACTTCACCTTACACTCTCCTCTCGTCACATGTAATGCCTTTTTTCATTATCATAAATCCAATTAAAAATGAGTGTCATGCTTCTTGTTACCCCTCTCCCCTGTCATAGGTGTCACACTTTTTCCAACCTTCTCCTTTCTCAAAGAACAACATCATTTGGCGCCCCCCCCCCCCCCCCACACACACACAAAATTCCTTTATTCATATAACAAGATTTTCAGTAATATTGATCACATAAGTATCTTTTTTTTTCTAAATGCATCTTGCAATAAAAAAATCACTAATAATAGCAAGACATTTTACCTCTCCTTTTAGTTCAAATACAAATTCTCCATAAAACAGTGTATTTGCTGGGAGTTCTAATGTAGCTTCAATTTTTTTCCATTTACTGCTTTTTACATCATATCGATAAACATTAAGTCTCTGAAATTTCATAAATTTGTGTTACAATAATTATTTAAGTTAAAAATTCAATTATAAAAATAAAATCTAAGCCACGAAAAAATAATTAATTGCCTGGACGTTTAAATGTATTTTTTTTTTTTTTTACATTTTCAAATTTTGCATGTAAACTTATAGACTACAAGCAGTTGCAACAAATTACAATTTTTTTTTATTTATATGGCTGTTGTATGCACCTATTATGAAATCGACTAGATGCATCTACTAGAACTACTACATTTAATCCTAAAGAAGAACCTGCATTAGTCTCTTTGATGTTGATATGTCTTAAGACTTATCTAAACTATTTTCATGAATTCAAAATGAACTCCTACTTTACTTATTAGATTTGGAGTCTTACTAAGTGAGCTTCTCAAAGTACACAATTATTTTGTCTATTTATCAGAGCTTGAAAAGTCTAAGTTAGTTTATCTGCATACTAATTAGGCTTTGATTGCAAGTTCAAAGCAAAGTTTTATTTTTTGGTTTGACACCGTCAAATCGCTATTTTAGCGAAAAGAATGATCATTAAATGTCTGCTTAAATGAATGGGAGAAGAAAAACTTTTCTTGTTTTCGCATAATTTCGCAAATTTTCTAGAAATAAAATTTACTCATTTCTTGCATTTACTGGTAACCTTTATTAATTATTATTTCAATAGCTTTTTTTTTTGGTGCATTTTAAAAACATTTCATAAGCAGAAGAAATTTATAAGAATCAACATTGCTATGAATTATTAATGCAAAAGCATCTTGTCTTTTATGTCCAGCAAAAAAAAACAGGTGAAATGAAATTTTAAAAAGTAGAGCAAACATATGTTTCCAAGGAAGATACAAACCCCTAGTCCAAGGAAAAAAGTTGCAGGTTCATTCGGGGTTTCACCAGAAACAACACACTGAAAATCAAAAACATCTTCTAATTTTGTCAATGAATCTTTAGTTAACATTTGAGGTTCTTCAGATAAAAATTGAGTTTTACCTCCCTATAAGAATAAAAAAGAATTCTTAAACTAACAACAATTTTTAGTTTAAAACATTTACAAAAGCTAAAATTCAAATGTTAAAAAGGAGGCGAGACTCCACCCCAAGCTTTGTGTACAGAAGGAATAACATTTTTTTGAGAGGGAGAAAAATTGTAACATTGACTGTTTTAACCTTTTTAATTTTCTTACAGAGGAAAACTTACCATTCAATGTTTTGTGCTTCTTTCACGACTTTATTTTGAATTTTAAAAAAAGGCCTATTTTTATATTTCATTAAACTTAATAGAATAAGGGTGACAGAAGAATAGTATTTGACACGTTTTAAACATTCTGTTTTCACAAACATAAAATACTCGAAAATTAAGCTAAAATAATAGAAATAATTTAGAGATTAATGTGAAAAGCATAGAAAGAGTAAATTCTTATTCTTGTTAAGGATGCAAAAACACTGAACATTTCACTTCACAGTACTGTAAATGAAAGAGGAAAATATCAAAATTAAAAAAATAATTATTATAAAACTAAGTTTTCCACATCAAAAATACATGTAACTATCTCAATACAAAATCTATTTGTCCAAAAAAAAAAAACATTTTCAAATAATATAAGTAACTTAACATAAAAGTTTTTAAAATGCAGATTTCTGCATTTTCATGAACAATGTATATTGACTAAAACAAGGGTATTCAACTTTTTACTTTTCTTTTTTTACTTTACTTTCAGAGATCAAATAGAAGAAAAAGTAGGATATCAAAGCTTTATCCTATTCAAATTTATAAAGTTATTTTTGCATATCTATTTTTTATCACAATACAAACATTTAATAAGACAATGAATGGTAAGGTAGCTAATAGGGGCTTTTATTGGTTTTCTAACATATATTCTACGAATAATAAACAAAAACAAATAAAATATTTATTTATACTTATTTTTTTCAGAAAAACGCCTTTAAGAATTTGACTTTTTATTTAAAAAAAAATTAATAAGATTTTTGAGCTTTGATCTAGTTAATAATGATCACTTGCAGAACCTCTGTTAAAATTCCAAGAAATCCTAGAGTTCCTTAGAATCCAGATTGAAAATAGTCAAATACAGATTGCTTCAAAGAGAGTATCTGAGAAACTTCAAAAGAGTCATTCATCCTGTATTGTAGTTCAAGATTAAACACAAACTGAATATGAAGAGCAAGGTCACAAATTTACAACAGAAACTACTCCAAGAGGTATTTAGCTTCTGGTAGCTTCTATGACAAAAACATGAACATTAAAAAAATCTAATACCAAATATAACAAAATAAAAAACTGCTTGGAAAGATTTTTTTTTTTTTAAGGCTGAGGCCGAGTTTAGCATTTTATTATCTACTTTAGAGTTAATAAAAATAATAGATTAAAAAAGGGCATTTACTATTATTCACAAGTAAAATATCTGAAACAGCATGAAATTTTAAAGAAATAGATTACACCCTCCCTCCCCCATCAATACAAGTTACATATAGACTCATACTAAAATTTTTGTAGCAACAGAAAATCAAGAAACATACTCCAATTAGTTCAGTAAATTTTTTCTCCGGTTCTGGTATAGAAGGAGCAGCTCTTGCTCTATCAGGAACCTACAATAAAAGTACAATTTTTAAAACTTATTTACACAGCAACAAAGCAAGTCAATGTTACTTAAAACTTAAAAACTTATCTTGCAATGTCCGGAAAGAAACTATTTGTGAACTTAAAAAGTTAAAAAACAGTATAGTAGTATAGATTTCTCAAAACGGTAGTTTTAGATATATGTCAAGAGCTATGGAACTACTGTTTCACAAACAAAGGAAATGAAGTAAATATGAGAAAAGCATGAAAATTCAAAAAAAAAAAATAATAATAATAATAATAATAATAAAAACAATAATTTAGTAACACAAAAAAAGATCAAAATTCATAAATTTTTATCCAGAACAATTGCAAGTTAAAAGACCTTTAATAGAAGATACAAACTATGTAGAAAGTAGATTTGTGAAAATCAAACCTTTAATGAAAGATGTATATGAACCTAGAATGGTTATTCAAATGTGGCAATATTAATCCACACACAATCATTTGAAGAACAATAATTTTTAGCTTTTCATTAACAAGCTTAGAAACCAATGTAATGCAAAAGTCTTGCCCTTGGATCCTAAAATTGAACTATCACTCATTTTGAGGTTGCCCGTGACATGGCAAGCCATCTTGGATGGGAAGTTGTAGCCTGATCAGTAAGGCCCCAAACTCACTGGGGGGATCCTGGGTTGTATACCAGGCAGTCAAACATCTTCCATGTTTGCTAATGGTGACTAGGGTACATTAAATATGTCTGTAGGCACAAAGTTCTTTAAGTTCTCATTCAAGTCGATACCTCAGGGGATGCTGGATTAGGGGCTACTTCGCTTCTGAACTGGATAAAAAAAAAAGCTCACTACAACGTCCCATCCAACCAGTAAAATCACACGTAATAGGGAAGGGGGGAGGGGGCTGGAGTGTGTGAGTGTGAAACCATCCTTGGCGAAAGCTAGGGGCATTGCTGCACAACATAACATGGAGTGCGTAACACTGAAGCAAGTCACCTATTGAGAGTAGCAAAGCTGTTTAAGCCACACAGGTCTTGAGAATGTTAGATTCATCAATTTCAGATTCCAAGCACAAACAAACATATATATTTTTTTCATTTGAAAGTGCTATTCCAAACATTTAGCATATTATTCGCAGGTGTAGGAATGCGTCTGAAAAATGCATTCAAGAAGTATTGCTTCCACCACACATACATGACTACATGCACCTATTCTTTTAGGTTATTAAGACTTTTTTTTCTTGTGGTTATATAACATATTTGAATACAGTCACACATGTCAGCCCCAGGGCAGAGTTAGGGAAGGGGGGCTTAAGGGGACTGAGCCCTCCTTGGGAGCTCATTAAGCCTCCCCTCAAAGAAAAGTACAAACTAGTTTTAAAAGCTTCCTAAGAAAAATTGTTTTGGTTCTCTAAAAAGTAATTTTCTAAAATTTCTGTTAAGTATTAAACATTTTAGGAAATTTTTTCTATCTCATGTCCTCCTTATTTGCTCATTGTTGTTTACAGTGCCAAACATAGAGGCTTGAGTTTGAGTCGGGACCTCCTGAGCGAATCAGAGTGACACAAAATGGACCAAAGAAGTTCAAAATTACTTAAAACTACCTTTTCAGGATTTCAGTTTCAAAACCTTTAAAGGGGAAAATCATTTATTGCCCCTTCTCTCCAAGGGCAGAGTTAAAGGGGAGGGGGGAGGGCTTAAGGGGAGCTCCCTGTAAGAAAAAATAAACAACATTTATAGCCTTTTTTCTATATTTGATAAAATAATTATTTTCGTCTTACCAAAAATAATTCGCATTATATTGAAAAATATATTTTTTTTGCTCTGTTTTGTACAATCCACAACAGTGGCGCAACTATAGAGGTGGCCTAAGGGGGATAAGCCCTTCCCTTTGACCAGATGGAATTCAAAACTTGGCATGACACCCTTGACCAGACCAAAGAGAAAGCATAAAATTGCGTTTATTGGTCTTTAACGTCGGAAACTTTACAAAATAGCTGAAAATTCATTCACTTAAAATACGGCTGTTGTAAAAATAAAAACCCAAGAGACTTATTCATCACTAAGGAGTAAACCTCTTTTGCTTTTTCAAAAAACTTTATTCGTTGCAGCTTTCTTTATGCAAGATATTTTCTTAATTTAGGCTCAAAAATCTCTATCTCAATTTTTTTTTTTTTTTTTTTTTTTTTTGCCCTAGATATTAGAGAGAGACAGGTTCAACAAAAATACAAAGTTTGCTCCTCTGTTAACAACACAGAAGCTAAGCTATAATATATATACTCAAATGTTTCAGCCTATTTTTCCACATATTAAAAAAAAATAAATTGTACTCTACTTAGGAATGGAAAATATTTACCTGCCAATATGTTAAACATTGCTTTTTCAAGTAATTTTGACGGTCATCATGAAGCTCACTAAAAAAAAAAAAAAAAAAAAAAAACAAATACCAATAATAGACAATTGAAATTGCATTAGTTTTTACAGTAAAAAGAAAATTGGAAGTGTTTAACTAAAGTTAAAAAGACATATACCTAACAAAATGGCAGTTGTCTGCTTATAGGTTTTCAATGAATTTCTACATTAAATAAACCAACACATTTCATTTAAAATTCACTGTTTGCTTCATACTTTGAAGCTGGTAAATAATACATTTACGTTAATCATGGAACATAAAAAATTCACTTCTGTTTCAATCTTGAAGCCTTCTGCATCTGTTACGATGGAGATAGTATCAGCTTTACTTTTCTTTGCAGCATTTATAGGAGAAAAAAATCTGAATTTTTAAGATCAGAGTCAGGAGCAGTTTAACCTTTGAATAATTAACTTCAAGACAGTAACGACCTTTACTAAAGTACTTTGACAGTTAATTCAAAATATGCAAAATTTACCTGTTCTGTGCGAATGCCCTAATTTTATCTAGATGAATCACTTGTCTTGCACCTAATCTAAAAGAGAGAAAAAAAAAAGAGATTATCATTAAAACAGAGAAAAGAGATCACAAGGGATAAGAAAACAAAGCAGAGCTCCCACGCATGAGTTTTTTCAGCTCAGATCAAGGTTTAAAGAAATTCATCTAGGTTGATAGGTTTTTTTCAACAAAAATAAAAGCTCATTTTATGGGTTTATTCTTTAATTTTTACTTACTAATTTTTTTAGTTATTGATTTTTATCTATTTACTTACTTTTTTTTAGTGATTTATTTACCTGTTTGTTAGTTTATAACTTTAAGGTGAAACATACTTTCATCACTTGCAAATTAAATACTTTTTCTGCATGAATCTAAATGGATATACACAACAATAGAACACTAAACATGGAACTTACAGTGCTCACTTAAAATAGGAAAGAGATTTTAAATCTTCGCTAAATATCTTCATTACCACTTTCTCTACTTCTTATGTATGAAAAGATTACTTAAAAAAAGGCAAGTTTAAAAATTTGTCAATTTATATTAAAGAAAACTTAGTTAATAAAAATATTACAACTACAGAGGGAAAGCTTTGAGCCATTATTGTTACTAATGAAACTCCTCTCTTTCATCATATTGTTTTAAACTTTCAGGTGTATATCAGGAATGCATAATTGCCATTTAAAAAATAAATAAACAAATTAGCTGTTTTACAAAAATTAAAAAAAAAAATCTGTCACGGCATTGTATCAATAAATTAAGACACTTACTGATCATTTGAGTTAACGATATAATCATAAAATGCTTTATCTTCTTTCAGAACAGCAAGAGGAACTATTTCTCTCACATCCACATCAGAAGTGGGACCACACCTCTTTGCAATATGGCAATTTACTTCATACATATAATCACAGATATCTTTTGTATTTTCTTTTCTCCACTTACAAATAATGTATCTAAAATGAATAAATGAAATAGTTTAGGATATCTTAAGCCTTTACACTTAACACGATGAATTAGAGGAAGCTATGCAATGCATTAAGGAGTAAAAAAGTGCAAGTTCTGCTATCTAAAAACTATTTACTGTCACATAAAAAAGAATAAGAGAAAACGTGAAAATACAAAATTTAAAGTTTAGAGTAAAAGTATAATAAAAAGGATGTTAAAACTTGATATTTGTGTAATATAGCTGGAAGACGTCTGTGCACATAAACTTAAAATGATATTCAGTGCACTGATTAATGAAAAACATTAGTACCTCCTACAAACACGAAACGGAAATAAAAGTCGCGAGAATAAAAAAAAAATACGTTTAATCAATCAGAAACAAACAATAACTGCACAATTATTACTTTCACCATTTTAGAAACATCCTTCACTTTAATCCACCCACCCCCTCACCCCAACCAACCCCCTTTTGAACTAGTATTCTTCTTGTACCATATTATTGCATTTCAAGGCATGGGAATAATTTTACTGGTAGCATTGCAATGCGTAGTGTATTACTTCAGAAGGGCATATATATACAGGGTGCTTCAAAAAAATGTATACACACTTTAAACTATTGTAGTTTTCCCGCTCTACAAGGCTAATGTTATATTTCTTCGCCAGGTGCCAGCATAATCGTCCCTCTATGTTATATTATCAGTTGGAATTTGTAATATCAACATGGGGGACGTACGTTTGAGTTTTGAAGAACGTAAGCAGGTTATTAAGTGGTACTGGAAGTTTGAGAATGTAAATGAAGTTCGAAGGGAGTATGATACAGAACCACCTTCAAGATTAACAATTACACGCATAGGAGACAAATTCGAAGTTCATGGAACAGTGTGTGATGTGCATAAATGTCATTCAGGTCGGCCTCGAACAGCTACAAGTGATGAGTCATCAACGGCAGGTTACCAATTTGAACAGTATTAACATTTGTTATTTATGTTTCATTTACATTGGACTTTCAGCTTTCTATTTTCCTGAAATTTAACTTTGTAGAACGGTAAATAAATTTTCTATGGAAGTTCAAAGTTTGTATACATTTTTTTGAAACACCCTGTATATATATATATATATATATATATATATATATATACCTGGGAGAGTTAAAGCATAAGCTGATCATGACGCATATATATATATATATTGAAACAGGCAAATAAAATGAAAAGATGAAAACCAAAATACAAAAGCGAACCAAAGTGCAGCATTTCATCAGGGGGAAGACCACACCTTGGTTCGAAAAGGCTCTTTCTATATAACATGTGGGAGGGTCCCAAAAACATGTTATCTCCCCCGAGAGCCTTGAAAGAAACCAAGAAAACACAGAACACTCACCTGCAAACGGAAGGAACAAGGAATGTAAAAAAGCACCTGAACAAATCCCGAAGACAAAAACATCTGAGTGAAACTGGAAACTAAGTATGCAGCAGGTAGGAAAAAAGTTACGGTTACAGTATATTGACCGGACACAGCCCAGCTTTTTTTAGATAATTAGAATAAAAAGATGACGGAACATTATTGTGTTGAAGTGCAGATTTCAAAAGAATAATGTTTTTTTGAATGTAGTTATTTTTGTTACAAGTATTTTTAATCCTGCAGATTTCATTAATCAGGGTATTGCGAAAAACTTTGATAGAGATGTTTGAATCCCAAGTAATCAGTCTATTAATGTGAAAATTAAAAGAATGTCTTTTATCATAAAGGCCAATATTCAAATCATTTTCTGTAATAAAGATGTGCAAATCTAGAAAATCTACTATCTAGAAAAAATACATTCCATTTTATTATTTTTCAGGAAATCAAGAACTGGTGTGTTATTTTTAATAATCCAAGTATGTTTTTCATCAATAATTTTGTTAAAAAAGGTTGTTTAGAATATTTACAAAAATTTTACCAGGTGACTTCATGTAAGAATTGGATCCACATATAATAAAACGAAATTTTATAGGATTTTTGTGGAATTTAGGATAAATGGTGATATATGGAAAGATGATCTTGTGGCTTTTGATTTGTAGTTTTTTGTTGAGTGCAATAATTTTTTTAGTGATAATGCTATAAGTAGTAGAAACATTTTTAAAAGTTGAGGAATTTTCAAGTTCTGTTTCTAAAAGTTGCAGGTAGAATTTTTTACAAATAATGGAAAAATTGTTAGCGGCTTTATCAATAGGGGCAATGATAAAATTACTTTGAAGCTCTTTAATGTGTGGGGTGAACATACTTGGATTATTAAAAATAACGCACTAGTTCTTGATTTCCTGAAAAATAATAAAATCGAATGTATTTTTTCTTTTGACTTTAAAGATCTCTTTACAAGTATCTCCTTATCCAGCCTTAAAGATGTTCTTCTGTCTTATTTTTATGACTACAGCATCTCACTTGGCATTAATGAAACTCTTTGGCTTAATTTAATAAATTTTTGCATTTTCAATAACTACATATTTAACAGCGAGCATTGTTTTTTACAAATTAAGGGTATCCCACAAGGTTTCAATTTTTCTTCCGTTTTAGCTAATCTATACCTTCACTACTTTGAAAGAAATTACACTTATACAATCCCTAAAGCATTCAGGTATATTGACGACCTAATTATTTTCAACTATCATTCCTTTTATAACGATTCTAAAAATATATATCCTACAGATCTTGATCTCGTTCACACTAATGATAATATTAAACAAACAGATTTTCTAGATTTGCACATCTCTATTACAGAAAATAATTTGAACATTAACCTTTATGATAAAAGACATTCTTTTAATTTTCACGTTAAGAGACTGATTACTTGGGATTCAAACATCTCTATCAAAGTTTTTCGCAATACCCTGATTAATGAAATCTGCAGGATTAAAAATACTTGTAACAAAAATAACTACATTCAAAAAAACATTATTCTTTTGAAATCTGCACTTCAATACAATAATGTTCCGTCATCTTTTTATTCTAATTATCTAAAAAAAGCTGGGCTGTGTCCGGTCAATATACTGTAACCGTAACTTTTTTCCTACCTGCTGCATACTTAGTTTCCAGTTTCACTCAGATGTTTTTGTCTTCGGGATTTGTTCAGGTGCTTTTTTACATTCCTTGTTCCTTCCGTTTGCAGGTGATTGTTCTGTGTTTTCTTGGTTTCTTTCAAGGCTCTCGGGGGAGATAACATGTTTTTGGGACCCTCCCACATGTTATATAGAAAGAGCCTTTTCGAACCAAGGTGTGGTCTTCCCCCTGATGAATGCTGCACTTTGGTTCGCTTTTGTATTTTGGTTTTCATCTTTTCATTTTATTTGCCTGTTTCAATATTAATGTGCTGTTTTGTTTCTAGCAGCTTTGCGCTGACAGTTCAGTACAGGCTTTGATGTTCATGTATTTCCATGTATTTTTATGTCTTTTGGGATTTTAACTCCCCCCCCCCTTTTTTTAATTATATGTATTTCTGTATTCTGTGTTTATTTATATATATATATATATATATATCCACAGTAGTTAAGAGGTTAAACGAGGACTATTAAACAATACTGATGAGAGATGATAACACATCATTTCCCTTTGAAAGTTTGCATAAGGGAAAATATTTAATAACAAAGGTTTTTAACATTCTTTGCTATTTATTGCGCATATTATATGCAGAAAAAACAGAAACACATTTTGTAAAATACTGATAAAAAAAATTTTCTTTAAACAGATAGTAATAATAATGAAAAAGAGTAGAACTGAATACCTTTCAGAATTAGCTGGTCTACTGGTATTTGGCTTGAATATACAGACTTTTTCAAAAGCATGATACATTAAATAGATAAGACCCACACTAAAAGGGGTGAACAGATCGAACAATTTACAGACAAAGTGGCCACCTACAAAAATAATAAAATAGGCACAAAAGTTACCAAAGGAAATTACAAATTAACAAGAAGTTTGCACAGAACTAAACAAGCCTACTTTTCATATCACAAATACTAATTTTGCAATATAAACAATATAGTATGATTATTGGCCTCGACACCAAAGTATTTAATATGTACATTTTCCGCATTTGAAACAATTGTCTGAAAATGCTTTTTGTCTTGCTTTATCTTTGGCACTGGTTATTTAAATGGCTTAGTAGTTTTTTATTAAAAATATAGTGCCATCTATATATTCAAACTAAAATTTTAATAAATATCAAACAAAATTTGAATTATTTAATTTGCAGCAAAATTTTAAATGCAGTGAAAACCCCCGAAAATATCCATTTGTTTCACAGCATGCAGAAAGATTGCACACTAAAAATAAAGTGTGAAGTATTTTGCTTGCAAATCACATGGAAAAAAAGGCTAGCAATATTTTAACACCTTTTTGAAAATGAATATCAATCTTTGTACATCTGCTATTGGTTTTCTACAGATTATCTTACTATTTCCTAAATAGTAGAATTTTTACAAATTATCTGAGCAAAAATATGGGGCTGTTATTTTTACAAAAATGGGATTTTAGTTAAATTCCTGTATTTTTCTTCTTAGCTCGATTTATTGCATTAAAAAAATTAAAAATTATAAGAGAGATTATTATAAAAATGTAATTATGTAAATCTGAATATTGAATTTCCTAGAAATCCAAAACAGTGGGAAACAACTGCACAATATAACTTAAAAATTAACTCAGAAATAGGTTAAATTCTTAAAATCAATCAATCACTAAAGTCAGACTGATCCTAAACATGTTAAATCATATTGGTAAGGTATCCATGACTGTTCAAAGTTGAGCAATCAAAAACCCTGTTGAGAGAGACAGAAGCAAGTTTTGGGCTACAGATTAGACATGACAGCTTAGTAAAAATTTTGTTAAAATAGGGATAACTTCTTTCAATGATTGCTCAGTTTTCAGAACAGACATCATGAACTCATAACTACCTTTCAAACTGCCATGGATTTGACACTAGCTTCCAGAACATTGAACACATTGCGTTGTGATTGTATTAAATATGGAGCTAAGACCATCAAGAATGCCTATTCACAAAATCTTGTTGTCTTTTGCTATAAACTAAGTTATTATTCCTTTAGTTTTGCAATTGTTCGTTTTGTTCTGAATTTTGGGAATATATTGTGCTGCAAACTGACAGATTTGTTAGGACTGAATTCTAAGATAGAACTCTAATTATAAAGGTTAATAATGTTGATGTTTGGGTTCTTCATAAATTAACACAATATTTGCATGAGAAAATTTTTGCTACTCATTTTTTATCATAGTTTCAATTAATTTTAAAAACTTGTAGTGTAGAACATATTGTGTTATAGAAATAGCAGATCATGGACTAACTAAAGAAATGCTTCTTAAAGTATCACATAAGCCTGTTTACTTGCAAAGAAAGTTATACCACAAAACTGATACATTTATTTTTTTTGTCACAGTCTAACTAAAAAAAAAATCGAATTAATTTTAAATAATTTCACAAAACAAACTAATTTATCAGTTTACATACTTAACAATTATGCAAAGATAATCAAAAGAAGAAATTTAATTGCCCACAACAATTTCTCCTCTTTTAATAGTAGTGAAGATATATCTCTAAAAAAGCTAATTAGATGAGAAACAAGTCATAATCTTACTTTCCTGAAAGTCTTTGAAAATCAGTGAATTTATTATAGGAGGGACTTAAAACTACAATGAGTTCAAATATAGGTGCAGGAAAATTAAGATAAACAAAATGATAATATATGACATGCCATAGTGATTAAATATACAATTTTGCAAGTCTTATTTTTTATCTTTGTCCAAAATAACAAATAAACAAACTCCTGCCTCAAATTGATGCAACATGTTTAACATGTGCTTAAACAAAATATAGTTCTCAAACCATGAGAGGAAACATACCTGTACGTAAGACAGACAAGGCACAAAGGAACTGACATAAATATAAGCGCTTTGATAAAATTTCTTGAATATTTTCATTTCCTTCAACAGAAAAACCCTAGGGGAAAAATAAAATTTTCAAGACTTTCATACATTTTAAAATTATAAGAAAAAAGGCTCAAAAAAATGGTCAACATCATATAACATGTAGGGTTGGGTGGGGTAAATTGGTCAACGAAAAAGTGATCATACATCAAATAAAAACAGGAATAAGTGTAAAATTTTTATTTTAAGTTTTAACCATTTTGGTATTAAGTTTTAAGTATTATAACTGGTGTAACATAAGTGGACAATGTCAGGTAAAGGAGCTCAATAAAGGTTGCCCAAACATTCGGACAAAAGAGCTCTTAAATCTTAATAGAAATAGCACTAGGGAAGCCTATTGTTCTTCTTACTGGTCATTGCACCTTAAAGTGGCACCTTTCTATAATGGGTGCCAGTAGCGATTCAACTTGCAAGGGCTGCCTCCTTCATAGGGAAATTTATTGACATCCTTTGTAATTGCAAAAAGGTTTCTGATTGTAAGTTTGAACACCCTGAGAATCGTTTGCTCAAGCCTTGGGAGATTCATGACATTAACCTTTTGGATCCGCGCTGTTTATATAGAAATTTTTCTTTCGACCCAGGTAGTACGACAGTTGAACCACAGATTTCTTTCCCTTTGAAAAGAGAAGGTTTACACTGTCGTACCAGACGTATGAAACCTTGAAAAAATCTGCAGCTTCAAAGGGTTCGAGTGAAAATTTCAACCCTGTCCTCTAAAGAAAAAAGACTTATGGTACAACATGTGTACCGCCCGGTTCCTAAAGGTTAATGTACGATGCTCACTGAATTTCGCTTTAGCTACTGTTCTGTCTTAAGACTTGTATTTGCCCATAGCTACAATAGACCTCTGATCACAGTGCTTGGTTTGATTGAGCCCCCTTTCCTTCATTCTATTTCATTAAAATTTCTTTAGGCTTTTTCCTACTAAAGATAACTTAAACTGCACCGTATATCCCAGACACTTGAAAAAGCAATTTCGCTGGTCTAGATAAAATCAAAAAACTGTTTTAACAAAAACATATATCGATGAATGAAAAAACAGCTGAAGTACTTTACTCTTTGCTAATCTTACACTTTTAATTCATTGAGAAAATAAAAATTAAAAAATGGATAGATACAGTCAGGGCTATAATTAGGAGGGGGGAATGATGTCCACAAATATATTCGATTCTGTATTGTAAAAATAACACAACTGTCATGAAAATTGGTTTCAAATGACTTCCTGTTTTGGTGAGTTGCCCCAAATCCCAAGGCGAGGTGTCCAGAATATTTTTTTTTTAACTCCGGCACTTAGCACTTATTATAAATGAAAGAAATATGAGAATATAGCAAAATGACAATTAAAAAATAAACAAAATAAAATTAATTACCAAACATTAATGCACCACAAAACAATAATAAATACCATTAAACAAAAAAATTAAGAGACAATTTTGCCATGAGTACAGTGAAACTTTCAAAAGCAAAAAGACATTGTAAAATTATTCAATATCGCATTTTGTGGTGATAATAGAACATCAAATTGCCTGGAGTGTATTAAAAAAAAAAAGTTGATGCATTTTAATAAAATGAAGTATATTAAATTTGAAATCACTTTGTTTTGATGAATAAATGGTTTTTACTGACTGATTACTTTTATGATAAACTATTGAGTTGGGTATAGTCGCTGATTTTTATTTTTGACTTTTCACACTCAAAGGAAATTTTTATCTGTTAGACTCTTTATTTAAAATGCTTTTCAAAATTTAGAAATAATATGTATGCATTACAAAACTGAAGAAAATTTTAGAAAAATAATAATTAACTAGCAGTTTAGTACTTCATGATGACGTTTAAAAGCTTTAAATCATCTCAAAATTTCATTCAGAAATTTGCAGACTTAAGTTTTGATCAAAATAAAAAGACATTTTATTTACCAGCCTTTAAACAAGGCTTAGTAAACATCAAAATTGAAAAAAAAAATCTTATTTCTAAAAAGAATGCA
This sequence comes from Uloborus plumipes, assembly GCA_038373865.1. Classification (NCBI taxonomy): domain Eukaryota; kingdom Metazoa; phylum Arthropoda; class Arachnida; order Araneae; family Uloboridae; genus Uloborus; species Uloborus plumipes. The sequence continues at coordinate 37,571 of JAXGGA010005676.1, forward strand.
ATCAGATCATATCCTACAAAATGTATGATCATCAACAGGATGAAAACAGCAAACAAAAGAACTTTTGAAAGTACAATAATTTTAGAATAGCATTTTGATAAGGCTACAATACTCGATATTAACTAAAAACAACGAAAAACAGAAAAAAATTGATACTTAAAATATTTTTTGCAAGTTCTGTCATCTCTGACATCTGATCTCTTATAGGTTTGTAGCGATGTTTTCCCACAAATTAAACTAAATTATTTTAATAAGCGAGGGAAAATATTACTGAAGCAGAAAATTAAGAGACAGTCTTAAAAAGTGGGAAATGCTATTGAAACACAGTTGATTTGGCAGGTATGCATTTAACTTGGAAGCTTTTTTTTGCCTGCAAGCTTTTCAAAAAAAAAAAAAAATAATAATAACACTCAAAGGTTTGAGATCATCTTATTCCGCAAAAGATGATGATAAGTAATGATAATCATAATTCCTGGCCCTTTGCCTGTTTTGGATTCTTTGCAGTTAAGGTTAAACCTTCATTTTTGTATGCTACTAAGATTTTTTCAGTAAACCATTTAAGAGCAAGAATCTGAGAGAGTGTCACGCCTGTGATTGATGACCTCTCAGATTTTCTCCCAAAAATTACCAAATGTTTATTATCTTATTGAAAGACCAAATCCAGAATGTTTTGCTCTAAAGTTGAGTTGTTTAGTTTTTATGGATCCCTAAAGATGAAGGTGCGGCATCAAAAATTAAGCGGAATTTTAAGACATGGAAGTTGCCGTGAGCCAAAACTCTTACCAGGAATTGTTTAACTCCAATTTTCTTTTTGTATATGGAATATAGAAGGTTGAAACTTTACAAAATGAATGTTAAATTTGTGGTAAGTTGTTGCCGTAAGGTCAGTGAAAGCCCTCAAAACAGCCATTTTTGACGTTTTTTGCGTTTTTGAGGTCCAAAAACAGCATGTACATTTCAGTTGGCACGGCAAAAGTAGTGTCGTTTGAAAGACCAGTGTAAGCAGTTTAAAATAATGTATAAACAACTGAGGAAAGTTCAACGTGCTTTTAGTTGCGTAAGGCCGAAACATGAAAAATGTCATATTTTACCGATATTCAAACGGTCAGAATTTCCTCTGCCAACAACATATTGAAATTTTTTTTTCGCCAATGTCATACTCCATTTTTTGTCTTAACAGAACAGTTGAGTCCTTTGAGGCGAAAGGTAAAAAAAATTTTTACAAAAAACGCACAGGAAAATATATATTTTTTGTAAAAAAAAATTTTACATTTCGCCTCAAAGGACTCAACTGTTCTGTTAAGACAAAGAATAGAGTATGACATTGGCAAAAAAAATATTTCAATATGTTGTTGGCAGAGGAAGTTATGACCGTTTGAATATCGGTAAAATATGACATTTTTCATATTTCAGCCTTACACAACTAAAAGCACGTTGAACTTTCCTCAGTTATTTTTACATTATTTTAAAGTGCTTACACTGGTCTTTCAAACGACATTACTTTTGCCTTGCCAACTGAAATGTACAAGCTGTTTTTGGACCTCAAAAACGTTAAAAAACGTCAAAAATGCCTTGTTTTGAGGGCCTTCACTGACCTTACGGCAACAATTTACCACAAATTTAACATTCATTTTATAAAGTTTCAACCTTCTATATTCCATATACAAAAAGAAAATTGGAGTTAAACAGTTCCTGGTAAGAGTTTTGGCTCACGGCAACTTCCATGTCTTGAAAATCAGCTTAATTTTTGATGTCGCACCTTCATCTTTAGGGGTCGATAAAAACTAAACAACTCAACTTTAGAGCAAAACATTCTGGATTTGGTCTTTCAATAAGATAATAAACATTTCGTAATTTTTGGAAGAAAATCTGAGAGGTCATGAATCACCTCATAATGCTAGGCGTGACAGTTTCTCATATTCTTGCTCTTAACAATAACACAAAGGGGGAAAATGGACAAGAAAACAAAAGAAAAAGAAAAAAAAAACATTAATGCTACACAATAAAAATAACCTAAATGATAGTGAACTATACCAAAAGTAAAGATCATGTAAACTGAACTTAACAAAACAAGTGAAAAGTAGTTTCTGATTACGCAGTTGAAATCTGAGACACTAGAATTGAAACCTTAAGTGAAATTGCATATTGGAGCAATAGATAATGCAACAAATAATTTTTAAAAGTCACTTTACATTTTTGTGAAACATATACATTTTTCATCTTGTCACAACCTATACTTGGTTTCTTTAGAATAGGTGAATCAAGTTTAGAAATTTTACGTCGTCTCCATGGAAACCGTACAAAAGAAAACAGCTCCACTCTTGTTTTATGCACTGCAGTTAATGCATTTATTTTATGTTTATCGAATTAGGCTTACGCTTTTATTTATATCCTCATGTTTCAGTTATATCTCAACGTTATCTAGCAAATCTAGTCATAACAACATAACTAAAGCAAAACATTCTAATAAAAAATTGTGCTTTCTTAACATTGATTTTTTAACAGAATAATAGTTTAAGCACAAAACAATTTTAACCGTTTGCATTTAACCATTGTTGCAAAAGCTAAGTGGGGAAAAAGTTCATAGCGCCGTAACTAGGTCAACCATCAGGGGAAAAGTGCAGAGAGTGAAAAAATTAATTTTACTTTGAGACGCCAGCTCTCGTTACACAGGGTATGATGACCAAAGAGGACTTGCAAACCACAGATTGGGAAAAGCTGGACAAGAATGAGCTCAAACTTCAGTATAAACTTAGCATACAAGATATTTTCCTTTAAAACAATTCCTTTTTATAACGGACATTAATGCCGACATAAGCCTAACTGTCTGAAATATGAAATTTAAAAAATATATCTGCAAAAGCAAGACGAGAAACTTAATTTAAATGTATACTTTTATAAACATAGACATGCACAGATATTTACACCATCAGCCATAACAAAATGAACTCCTTTGTCATCAGTGCTGGCAAAAACTTTCTTCTTGAAATCAATGATGTTCTCCGGGATAAATACATCACCATCTTCTGTAACACCTATTTAAATTTCAATTAACAAATTAATGTAAAAATTTATACATGTTTTTTGAAAAAAAAGCAATGAGTTTTACATATAAGCTAAAATCAGAATGCATTTAAGTACACCATTTAAATGTGCAAACAGAAAAAAAATTTAACAAAGACTTTGAGCAAAATTTTTTGCGTTTTGTAACTTAAATGTTATATAACACTATACATTTCACTCATTTTAACCCATTAATGCCTAGCGTCCCTTTTTAGGGACGGTCCAAAAAGTGAGTCTGAATTTTCCAAAAATGAACATTTCAACCAAATAATTGTGTTCAATTATTGCTTTGGTATTGCTTCAATTCTGTATTAACAGATTTCAGCACATAACCGCTGTAAAGTGTGATCTGTAGCCATTTGATTATGATCTTTATCAAAAATTACATCGTTCACAATCTCAAGAAAAAAAAGCTAAGTTTTTAAAGTTATTAACAAGTAAATCTATCTGTGTTTGATATATGTGCTACTTTGATCGATGTTTTAGTTTACCTTTTTTTGCAATTTTGTAAATTTTAAATTTTTTTTAGGATTTTATAGCAATTTAAGAACGTCCCTAAAAAGGGACGCTAGGCACCAATGGCTGCATTGTTTAACCGTTCTGGTTTCTTGCTTAGAATCTATAATTTATATCAAAAGAAGTTAGTAAATGTTTTAGACAGAAAAACAGATAATAATTGTCATTTTTAAAACCTATTTTATTTTAAAAATCTAATTAAATTAAATTAATTAATATATAACTTAATTATACAACGTTCTTAAATATTTTATCTTTTTTTTTAATTACAAAAAATACTCAAGGTAAATTTTGAAAGAAAGCTATTTCAAAAATGTAGTTCTTTAAAACATTAATTATTCGTTGTATTTAATTACTTTTCCATTATGTATTTAGGTGTCTATTATTGTTTAGTCTGACTGTTGAAGAAGCCCTAAGCTGTTTCAAAAGCTTAGCATTTCACCTTGATGAAGAATTCAAGGATTTCATATGTGCCTGTTGTTTGGAAAAGGGGGGGGGGCTGCAGATTTAATTTCAGAATTCCCTGAGAATGCTAATTTTGATCTCTACTGTGACAATTTATTTACTTCTCTTGCGTTCCTACGTAATTATTTGTCTCAGAAAGGTTTTGTGCAAGAATCGGATTAAAAAATGCTCATGAACTAAAGTTACGTTGTTCAAAAAAGAAAAGAGAGGAAGTTTTGAATAAATGTCGATGACAGGTAAAATAATATTACGTTGGTTCGGTGGAATAATAGCAATGTCATAACTATTGCATTGAATCTTCATGGAGTTCATCCTATTGTAAAGGCTAAGCGATTGTCCAACAGCGAAAAGAAAGTAATTGAAATTGATGAACCAAATATATATGGTTGCTCAGTACAATCGTTGCATAGGGAAAAAGATCCCATGCATCAAATATCGGGAACTACCGGTTTTTGATTCACTCTAAAAAATGTTGGTAGCCGCTCTTCATTTTTATTTTAGAAGCTGCTGTACAAAATGCATTGAGCTCAAGAGTACCGGATTGAGTTAGGTATTATGGGGCTAGTTGTTATATTGCTTTAAATAAGACTCAGGTAAGATGTGCCCATTGAAGTAAAAGAGCTTATCGGAATGCAGCAAATGCAATACGTAGGTTTGCAGAACAAATGCTTTGCTGACTTTCATACTCAACAACACCAATATTTCCTTGTTCTCTGAATCTACTTCCCAGTTTATGTTAATTGCTGCTTTTATTTCTTCTTATAAAGTGTCATTTTCAATATTACATCGTACGCAGAAAAAAAATTTTGGTAAAAAAGTATGTACCCTCTGGTGCCTAGCGTCCCTTTTTAGGGACGATTTTTCTTTCTTAAATAAAAAATTTAATTTTTACATGATAATTTTTAAACTATTTTTCCTGTCCATTAAACACTATTTGTAACCAGTATAAAAAGTATCGTTGAAAAAAAAATGTCAGGCATTAATGGGTTAATTTATTTATTTACTTTCTTTTGAATATACAGAGGAACACATTATACGAATGAAACTGAAGCATAACCATAGTTTAATTTGGAATCACTCCAATACATTAGAAATGGGAAAATATTACACTCATATGATGTTTCAGAAATGGTTTTAGATCAGAGTTTTTCAACCTTTTTCCGCATCTAGGCCAGTAAAAAAGCATGAGACATTCAGCAGACCGGTAAGCTTCCCTTCCCTTTTCTTTTCCTTTTTTTTTTTTTTTTGAGCTTCTTTACACAATAAAAGAAAAAAAAAGGCTGTACGTGAAGATAAAGAACTGTTCAATAAGTTAATTGCGTTTATTTTTATTGACTTTCAATAATATTTATAATTAAAGATAAATAACTTTTGAGTTAGCTGTAAAAAACGAATAAATATATGAAAAAAACCACAAAACACTGAAAAATAATTAATACTGGTATATTACCGAATAAAATATCGTTTTTTTATTGTTTTTATAACGAATAATATTTTTAGCTGATTGACTAAAAATATTTAAGGACTGGCCAAATTTTCCTGGACCAGTGTTTCAGATTCGCTGTTTTAGATAAAGCACCCCTCAATTGTTTTTGATGTAATAATAGCACTTAGATTATACAAATTTTAACAGCAAAAAAATATGTTATGAAACTCCATTTTATTTACTTTGTGTATAAAAAGTTTTATTAATGTTTAGCTAGTACACATTGAACTACTAAGATAAAATAGAAAGATATTAATGCAAAACTTCCTTTGGGCGCATATGCAACTAGCAAACTAAATGTCTGCATATTTTTTTTTCTTTCCTGATGCAATTTGAATTTCACCCAAAAACATCATTCAAAAACTTTTTTATTTTCAAATTTTTGTTCAGATTAAACTATGCTAAACACTTTTCACTTTAAGAATTGTTAAAAGATATTACAAATACAGTGAAAATTAGAGATGGAACGAAGCTTCGGCCAGGCCGAAGCTTCAGCCATTTTGCCGAAGCTTCGGTCTGGCCGAAGCATGAGTTGTGATTTGGCCGCTTCGGCTGCTTCGGCCTGCAAATTTATGCAGCAAATTTTCTGTTACAATTATTATCATACAATGTAGTCTTTTTAAACCAAAATTGTTCCTCATGATAAAGCATAATAGAAATTTATATTCAATTAAAAATATGTGCGTATTGAACATTTGAAGCCAGAATGCATTCAATAACTAATAAAATATTTATTAACAATATGTTCTTTTAAATATTACATTTCGTTATATTTGTTCGAAAAAACTTTAGTTTTAAAATAAAAGCTATATAAATATACTGCATTGAGTATTTTTAAATGATTTCTAGCTTTGAAACTTTGAACAATGGTAATGGTTCTTATGTGTACAAGGGCAGATGTGCAACTATTATGCATCCTAAATTACTTTCTTTTAAAATTTTATATTTTTTGAAATTTATAGGTACACAATTTCAGTTTTTTAAAGAGATGCATTTATCTATCAACATATATTAACATATTATGTATTTCATTGATCAAGATTCTAAAGAACAAAATCAGGATATAGTAAAACAAGTAAGTAATTGTTAATACATAACTTAAAGCTACATCTTACTTATTAATTTTTGTATAAATCAAAATATGGGGAAGGGGTCCAGTCCATTAGTAGCACACATTCACCCAAGATCCGTATTTTAAGTATTTATAATTAAAAAGATATAAATTATGATTAGTTGATTAACTTTAAAAAAAATTCGTCATATATACTTGAATTAATAGAATAATACCTGCTCATTTGTCACACAACTTAGAATTATGATGTAAAAAAACCAAACCCTCCCCCCCCCCTTTTTTTTGACAAAACTCAACCTTGGAATGAATAGTTTCTTTGAACTTGTGACATTATTAAATAATCCTCTTAAAATAAATACCAAATGAAAAACAAGTAAAAAAGAATGCATGATACTATTTTTTCGAATTTACCAAAAACTGAAGCATTTTGCATTAAGAATATTAAAATATAATATATAACACAAAGTAAATAGTAGTAGATTGGGTAGTTCTATGGTATAATACATGATCATATCAGTTGTTTTATTATAAAACATCAACTGTACTGCAGACTGAGCTTTTCATGTTCCAAGTAGAGCTTCCTACTACTAATTTGCAATACAAAAATAGTTGTCTTTTCTTGTACTAGCAGTACAAAGCAAAACAAAACAAGAAAACTTTTAATTAGTGAAATAAATTTAAGAATGACTCAGTAAGCTGAAAATGTTGTGCAATACTAAGAACATTAAAAGAAAAACAACCAAAATAAAAATAAACTTTAATTAATGAAATCAATTTAAGAATGCCACAGTAAGCTGAAAAGATTGTGTAACGCTAAGAATTAAGAATATTAAAACATATGGAGAAAAGTATAAAACTCTACGCATTTATTATGCATTTAATCCAAAAACTTTAATATGTGCGCCAGCCGAAGCTTCGGTATTCGGCGCTTCGTTCGCCAAATGCCGCTTCGTTCCATCTCTAGTTAAAATATAGTGTATTAAACATCTTTCCACGCACTTCATAACATTAATGTATAAAATTCATTCTACAGGTATTTTTTTTTAATGAAATTTTACTTTATTCGACAAGATATAGTAATGAAACAAATTATTGAGTTTTAAAATAAAACTAGAATTTCAGTTTTTTATCATGATTTTTTCTAATTGTCATCATTTTATGCATGAACCAAAATCTGGTCAGATTAGTAATTTAATTCTGACTTCAGCATGATTCCAGATGCTTCTTTTCAAAAATACTTTTGGATGTTACAATAAGTATCAAAAAATTGTTTAATTTTATGACTAACTTAATCAGTAAAAGTCCCCATCCTACTAAAAATTGACTAATTATTCATCAGTGGATTTCCATCAAACTTTGAGTAACAATTTTTTGCTTTACATCAGAAAATGCATGTAGCATAAAACTTTTGCAAAATTTATTTTAAAAATAAGTAACTACAAGAACTAATATTAAATTTGAGAATGAAACCAACCCTAAAGGAATTACCTCATATTAGGATGATTCTCGAGGGTTATACTGCATAACTAATTTAAACATGTTTAAATTGCTTCTAGATGACAAGGGAAACATGGAAAATAGTAAGAACTAGTAAAATTTGCTAGTCAACAAAACAGAATCAAGAGGGAAAATTTATTAATTTAAAAGTCTTTCTTATATGCTAAAACAAATTACAAGTATTTTATTTATTACCAAACAGAGACTGGCAACATTGAGCTTTCTTTTCTTATTGGAATACACTTATTTTATCAATGCTTGAAATTGCTGAAACATAATTACCATACAAAGGTTCAAAAGTTTCTGGCGGTCCAGCAAAAAAGTCTTCTAATTTAAAATCATTTGCATTCTTTAACGTAAAACCAAAGCCTTTACATTCCCACTTCTTCCTCCATAATATATATTCTGAGAAACCTCCAGGACCAGCACATACATCAGCAAAATATAACAATTCGTTTCTCTGGACCATAGGTTCCTAAGTGAAAATAAAAACAGCATAAACACTTTTAAGCTGTCACATTAGAACAAAGAAAACGTATTTTAAAACAGATAAAGTATGTAAAGTTATTTACTTAGTCTATTTTACTGCTTTTCTCTTCTTCCCCAGTTTTGATTGTTTTACTACAATTTAAATGACTTTTGTAATTTTCCATACTATAAAAGACTATTCTTAATTTATTTCTCTAAATTCGGTAAAAATATCTTTTATTCAAAATTATTTTAAGCATAGGATTCTTTTTTTTTTTTTTTTATTAAATTTTAAATTCAAAATATATTATTAGTATATTTGTTTCATTTAGGAACAAATTCGCTTCAAAATATGAGATAAGATTTATCCTCTTTAAATTTTTTGATTTCCTTAATAAACTTTACTTCCTGTTTATAATTTAGTAGAAAAAAATAAATTATGTTTTTTTTCATTCATTCATTCAGCAATATCAGTGAAACCATAAGCCCTTTTAGACTCCTTGCATGAATCTATCTATTTTGCAGCTGTTCAAATGAGCTAAAAATAAAATCTGAGCAATAAAATAACCAAGGAAATTCCCTGGTCTATTCCTAAGCAACTGCCCTTGTCAACTTACTCAATGACTGACATGCATCTAACCTGCAGCTTGATATATGTGCGTCGTGTTGGTAACCACACATTGCCTATCAATTAAATTTAAAAACATATAGCATTTAACAACTTTGATACTGAGGCTTTATTTTTGGCATACATTGCAGTAGAAGTCAGAGTAAAATATTTCTTTTTTAATTTAAACATGATTTAGTAAAACTTGTACAACAAAATCATCAATGAACTTCTAAAATGAGTCTAATTTATAATTTTACTTACTCCATATTTTGTTTTTGGGTTAGTAAACATAAAGTCAAAAACAGCATCCATGTTTGCCATTTTCATTGCAGCCCTGTAAGACATTATGAGTTCAAATTTACAATGAGAGCAATACAAACAAACAGTACCCTAACAACGCAGAAGTAGCAGATAAACTACACAGGGCCTATTAGAAATAGAGGATCGCAACACAGTCCACTTTTTTTTAAAATTTCTATTGCATAATTTGGTAGTTAGATTTTACCTTCTGAAATCCCACGTGTATTCAATACCACAACATAAACATTCAAATGACTGGCACAACTGGTTTGATGCTTTCAACTTGTTAGTTTTATATTGCTTCTTAAATATATCATAGACAATGAATGACCTCTTTTTAAGTTGTAACCTAATCCCAAAATGAGACGGTAGATCTTAAGTCAAATTATCAGCCCTCAGAAAAGGTCCACAGCCCTCTTAAAGCTATACCCCATTCCCCTCAATTGCTACAAATTTTTCCAGGAAGCTGTTTCAAGTATGAATTGTAGTAGTTTTTCCTCAGCCTGAGAATAGAATTCTATAACAGAATGACCAGCCATACATACAAAAATGTGTACCATTAACATTGTTCATTTTGATAAATTAAACAAATTAATCATGTTGGCCTTTGCTCGAGATTATACATGATAAACCTTTAAAGTCTGATATCATAGTCCAGGTCTGGAAGTTCATTGACTAACCTAGTAGCCTTCCTTCGATCATGGGCAACCTTTTCCAATAAAAAAAATATTTCTCTTCAGAGAAGGAGATCAAAACTGAATAGTATATTCCAAATGAAGTCATACCAAACTTTTGTATAAAAAAGATGGGAAGGAATTGAAATCTAGGAAGTGTATGAAATAAATTCAATTGAGTGCCTAAATTTAATACTTAATTTTTTTCTGATACAAGTAACCATCAAAGTCAGGTGGAATAAAGATACAGCATTCAGTTACCAGAAGTTCTGAAAGGAATGCTAGCAATTGAACACAATTCATCACAATTCTCTCATTCACAATATTGAGTCCAAAAAATATTATTTCTCACATTAATTATAGATTAGTTTGAACTCAATAGTTAAAAATAAATGATTACAAACATATTTTTGTGTATTACTATCACCGATAAAAGTAGTTGAGGGGGCATAAAAGCAAGTATTTTCACAGGACACCAGGAAAAATTGTTATGGCACTGCATCCAAACAAAAAAGAAGCCACAAAAACAGGATAGTTTTTTGATTATTTAATTATTTTTTCAGAAATTTACTGCATCAAAAGCTTTTCTTTAATTGAATATGTCACATTTTATTCAAAATATTATATAGCAGTAGAAATATAAAGCATTTTTTTTTTTTATTCTCTTAACCTCAAAGTTAAAGCAGCTAATATGAATTCTAAACAAGAAAAACAATTAATATTGTTTCTCCATTCCTGATATCAAATTGATTGAGATAACATGAAGAGAATGTTGAATAAATGGGAGTATGAAATAAGAAAAGATATAGAAAAAAAAACATGGAACTGAGCCAGCTACCTCCCCCCCCCCTTCTCCCATGTAAATAGCTATTCTCCACACAATAGAACAAATCATAAAACCTGTTTTGAAATATAATTATAAAGACCAAATGCACATTAATACACAATACGTAGTCTTTAGGAAACATTTTTATCAACTACACTTAAAGTACACACATGCTAAAGTTCAAAAAATTTTATACCTGTTTAAAAAAATTCCTCCACGTATTGTCTCAAACGGATTTGATTTTGTCCTTGCTTTTCGCATTTCTTCTGGTTCCAATTGATCAAACACACTCTAAACCATTTCAATAAAGAACTATTTGAATGCATTATGTCTTCATAGATATTAAATCAAGCAAACAAAAAATCAAAAATTTTTCATGGATGAACATTTAGAATGCCTAATAGTTAATGCCCTTTGCATAGCCCAATGTAGGCAAAAATGGTACAAGCGCACACTAACAAGACATGTACAGAAGGGTTGAAAGCGACAGCTTTATGAGGGAAAATATTGAACAGTTATAACCATTTAATGGCAGAAAAAAGGAATAAAAATTCTTTAACTACTCCCAGAAGCTTGAATGAAAACAGTAGGAAGCATTAATTTTAAAGCAATGTGGCTCTAAGTCCAAAGAAATAGAAAACCTCAGGACACAAAAGGTTAAAAATATGATTCAAGTTTAAAACTAGCGTAAATAAAGAACAAATTCCAAAGAAAATCAGGATATAGCTATATGCTGTATTTAGCACAAAGCTTATTTAATCATTTTTCATTCAGTTAAGAATATGGTTTGAAATTAGGACAAAAAATCAGGAGTCATGAGCACTTAACATTTTTGGTTTAGTTACCAAAATGATTTCGAATCATTCGCTTAATTACACTTTTAATAATTCTAATTACTTAAGCCAAGCTTCCAACTGTTAACTGTAAAAATAGTATCTATTAGTTGAAAAGTATTTCAACACATCATAGCCTTACTGATAAAATTATGGATAGGTAAAATAAACAATTATTGAAAAGCATTTTCTATTTAAAACTTTTGAGAAGTTGGCTGTGCTACTTAAGTGTATGTATCCATACAGACATATTTTCATTAGAACTGAGTGAAAATAAATAGAGAATAATAATTTTAACCAATTTCACAAGTACTTAAAAAACATGTATAAAAAAATTGACATTATAATGACGAAGTTCACCAAGGTTTCCAGGTATTGCAGTACAACAAGCTGCAATACATGGAAACTGGATACAATGTAGAATTCCAAATATTCTAGTAATTCCTTGTCTGTTTATCAACTTATGACTAAATAATTTCAATTATAATACTAAGTTATACATTACCAATGATTCTTTTTTTTTACCTTATACTGCAACACACTTGCCAATATTTCTGGATCACAAAATTCTGTTTCGTCATCAAGTGTCAGTTTTTTCTGAAATTGGACAACCACTGTCATTTATAATAAATGTACAAGGCTTTTCATGTACAATTTTCATTCATTTTAACCAGTATTATGTGAAAGCATTACAAAGGTAAAAGCTTTAGAAAAATATTTGTTGGAAATTCTATACAGAATACGCAATAACTCATGTTATAAAATTTTCTAAAAAAAAACACACACACACACACACATATATATCAGAGATGGCCCGAAGCGGGGTTTGCTTCAAATTTCCGTAGCAGTGAATTTCAAACATCGAGAAATGCAGGTTTTACAGATGAAGTATTCAAAAAAAAACAGGGAATAAAGCAAGAGAAATTAATCAACATTGCTGGGAAAATAAAATTCGAGATAGGCAGTTTTTGGAGATACACAAGTTTCGAGATAGCCAGGTTTGACTGTATATCATTTTTCTGTTAAAACATAATAAGAATGATATTTTTTTTCTTTATATATTTTATCTTTAAAATATTACCTTCCCTTCAATCATCCAATCTCGCAGCACATTTATTGTTAATGGATCTTCATTACATTCAGGCATCCAATTAACATCTTCTTTAATAGAGATCTACGGAAATGCAAAAAATATATAATGATACATGTTTTATATGAACATTTTGTAGCAGAAACTGTAATAAAAGAAGACTACCAGAAAGAAACCACACAAGCGTTATTGCAAACCGAAGTAAACACAGTTTCAGAACCTGCCATATTAATATAGGGTAGTTAGATATAACAACTTAAGCATAAAAATCTAAGTAACTAATTTTTGCATTATTTTATTTTCTTCGTTTTTATAACTCCTTTTTAAAAAATATTTTAAAAGAGAATCAATGAAGTACCACCATATTACTTGTTAGCAGTTGCTTCCACTACATGTATTTTTATTAATGGTTATACATGATTCAACAACTTTTTTGCTATATAGCATAGTGAATCTATAATTTCAAAATGAAATATTTATATTTATTTGTAACAAAACTTGATAAAAACTTGAAATGAAAATATTCAAATTCTTGATAAGGATACAGAAAGAAACTACAAAGAAAAGAATGTATGCAGTCTTGCACTTGCAGATCTGAAAAAAAAGGGGGGTGGAATTTTTGTTACAGCATTACTGTAGTTGAGTAGCAAAATTTAAACACCTGCTATTAGATTTTCATATTGCTTATTATTTTCTAAGCAGTAGATATACAAAGCATGAAGCACAGTGAATTGGAAGATGGATAATCATGACATTCTCTAATTAGCAAGAATATCATATACATGATGTTACAGTTACACTCTGGTGATTTCCTGTGTGGATAACTCTACAATCCTGGTCATTCAACATTTATTTCGAACTGGCTGGGGAAAGACTAATTTCAATGGGAGAAAAAGTAACTTACATTTACAAGAACCACTTTAAGTAGCAACTACAATTCTAAGTCTTAAGTAGTCAACAATTCTAGTCCACAAAAACTGCTTTTCTGGAAAGAACTCTTTAAAGAATAGAATAAGAGAAATTCCCCCTGTACATTAGGAAGTTAAACCGCACACTCTGCCCTTTTTGTATAATCCTACAATGAGAAAAAAGTTAGAAAAAATGCACTCATGGCACTCCACAAGAAATAATGCACCATGACACATGCTTTTTTGGGCATGTTTAAGCCGAACTTTTGACAAGGAACTCTTGTCTCTCTTAAAATTATGGATTATTCCTCATAAGGTATTCAAAGTGGCTTTTTGTTTGCTATGAAGCATTTTGAAAAAAAAAGAAAAAAAGAAACATTAACTGGGAGTTATTTTTATAACATGAAGATAATTCATAAAGTAACGAAAAGAAAAACTCTTTAAGAATTAAAATGAAATTATAAAACCTTATTAAAAAAAACGCTTAACTTGACATGTTTTTGTGCTCCCTTGAGGTGTGAAGCTTTATCAAGGTTTCACTGTATAACATCTGTACCTCAGAGCCAGATTAACGTAAATCCATTTTCGTCATTTTTCAGTAGAGGGGTAAAACGATTGTCGAATACATGCAAAAGATGGGACTCTTGCTTTTTTCATGCTGCTAAATAATTGTGAAGGAATTAGTTTTATAGAATACTGTTTTAATGAGTCGATGTGGAATAAAATTCTACATACAATGAAGCAAAAAAGTGAAAATGGCCATTTTTGGACTTACGTCGTTCTGGTTCTGAGGTACAGATATAACAAGAGCTTTTTCATTAAAACATGATTGAAGATAGACAACACCAGAAAACTATCTGTCATTTGTGTAGGAAAATTATTTTGAATATCATTATTTACATTTTTTTAAGTCAATATGTATAAAGCAATTTTAGAAGAAGTAGAGATGTTGCAAGCATTTTCAAAATGGTACATATCAAAAATTAGAATGTGTACTATCATTTTAAATTTTGTTCTCGGTGATTTATTACTCTTCCTTCAATTACAGAAAAGACTAAAAAGACATCTCAGAAGCATAAAGAGCAAATCTTTGACCAAAATAAAAAGCGTGAAGTGTTGCTTCTTTTTTATACCTCACATGCATGACGATTTGAAAATAAGTTCTAGTAGTATCAAACTTCAAAATATCTTTTGCTACAATTAAATACGAAACACTTTTACATTATGCTACGAAAAACTAAAATTAATAAAAAATGTTTATAAATTATACAGGAAATGTAACATTTTGTTGCAAACAAAGTTGAATAAGGAAAAACTTAAAAAGAATTAAATACTTAAAGGCCAGAAACTAAAAAAGCTAAATGTTAAAAAAAAAAAAAATTAACATTTAGGTTAAACTCTAAGTTTTTAACAAGATAAATAAGCAAATGAATAAGCAAACAAGATAAATAAGCTTAATGTCAATAGTAATTTATTGAAGTTATTCATACCTCTTCTTTGCTAAAATCCCATTTAGTGTCAGAAGGTTCAAGTCCAGCTATGTGAAGACCAAGACCTCGACGACCACGCTGTTTTGAAGCTTCAACAATTTCCACTCTACCTTGTAAATTTTTTCCCAATCCAGCACCAGCTTTGAAACCCATTTTTTGCTGAAAAAATTTTAGAAAATTAATAGTTGCATTACTTTATAATTTGTAAGAAAAATTAATAAATACTAATAGGTATAACAGTTTATAAATTTAAACAGATAGTCCTTCTTCCAAAAGAAACCTTCGCATGCTAACCTAATAAAGGAAGGGGAGATTCTTCCAATAGCATGCTTTGCTGTTTGAAAGACATAAATAATTTTGAAAAATTGCATTAACTTTTTGCAATCACATCCTTCAATGGCTAAATTGAAAATTAACTATTTACTTCTTTGAGTGAAATAAGTCTTACAGGGAAAAGCAAATAAGAAGTTATTTACAGAGGTGAGATCATCTCAAAGATAGAAGAGTTCAGGCAAGTTTGCTAATTGCCAAAGGCTTCCGCCCATTTAAAGCTTACTGCTCTTTCTAGTTTTTGTTGAGAAAATACTACAAGTTGTTTATTCGAGATCAGCCTTCAATTTCCTTCATTTTTCCAGGTTTTTCATCCCATTAGCATAAACTGCCTGGCATTAAACTATTGCTGGTTTCATCATTTCATTTTTTGTGTTTATAGTATTTAATAGAAGTCACTAAAAAAATAAAAAGTACTTATAAACGTATAAACATTTTGTGTAGTTAGTAGCTCAGTTAAAAAATAATTAAAATGTCAGCAATAAAGACAAATCATAATTTAATGCTCAGAAAAACATTTTTTTAATGGAATAAAAATGCAATATTAGGCGTTAACTCTTTATTTATCTCTCTGTGGCATTAAAAAAAATAGAAGCATAAAAAAGTAATTGATAATGTTTATTTGACATTGAAGTACTACAAAAATACTCTTAAAATATAGTTAATAAATAAAATTAGTGTTTGGTTGGAAGCATAACTTTGAAGCTCATATTTATCATTTATTACATTCAGAACTAAAATAGAATAAAACAGTAAATAACAATCTCAATCAGCTCTAATATGAATACCAAGATATTTCTATTAAAAAAAGTTTTAAATGTATGGTACTTCATGAGAGAATTCAGTTGGAGATATTCTTTGGCATTTTTTTCTGATCCCTTTTTTGCTTTCAGCAATCACCAAGTACAACTAAATGGGAAAAAAAGCAATTAACTTTTAAATAATTTAAATTCAAACATACCATTAGTTTTGCACCAAGCCCATAATTTATTCCATTATAAGTGTCTTTAACAGCTTGTGAGTTCGAAGAATTTTTAAAATGAGCATCTTTATCATCGCTTTCACTGTCTGAATCTAGAAATAGATCAAAAAAGAAAATCACAAGATCAGTTCAATAGCCAATAAATACTTGAAATTTAACTCCCAAAAAAAAAAAAAGGTCAGACCTAAAAAAGTTCAACAAAAATTTTAAAAACCTAATGACTTCATATAAGATGCTCCCAAATAATACTACCAACCTTTCTTGGTGCACTCATTTCTCCAGAAGAATAAAAGGTTTTACTTCAAAAATAGAAAAACCTTTGACGATCAACTGAACAAATAATTACTTCATTCATTAAAAAAAATGAATCTGTTTATAATTAACTTACCATTACTATTAAAACATTGCATTTTACTAAAAATTTATTTTCCAACCATAAGGTCTTTAAAACGGACTTTGTTTGTTACGGATAGCCAGTTAGATGTATGTATTGCAGGAATAAAAGATGAACTTGAGCAAATAATGTAATTTTGTAGGCTGTTTTTTTTGTTATATTTTTGTAATGTATTTTTTAATTTACTTTAATGCAGTTTGATACTTCAGTTTCTTGACTTCAAAATACATATTTTATTGTGTACAGCAGTTTGTTTCAATAACTTTGCTCAATTTATAGGTTACTTCGTTTCATTCATACTTTCATCAGTTCAGACGACATTTATCCTCCATTAGTCTGGAATAATGAAGTTCCGGATTACTGTAGTCTGAAAAATCATTCTCTTACGAAACAAAAAGCTATCTAAAATAAACAGTTCCAATCAAGAAAAAACCAGTCAAGAAGTCATTATATATAAATACTCACATGTGCACTTAACAAGTAACAAGTTTAATAAATCTCAATATTTTAAAATCTTCAGCAAAGTGCTTCCATCTATTAAATTAAGTGCGAATTAATTTTTCCCTCAGTTATATTCGGATGCACTGAATAAAAAATTGTCCCCCCCCCCCCCCTGAGTCAATAAAAAATACTTGGGCGCTACATTTTGGAACATCAGTGCTGTGCCCCAGATAATATTGGGCATGACAGTTAAAAGATTAATAAATTAATGAACATAGTCACTGACAAACTAAACCTCTTCCTGCATGGAAACAGTTGTTGTTTAATTTTTGTGTATGTGTACAGAATCTTTAAAAAATCAATGTTTCAGAACATGTTCTCTGAATATCAGTAACATTCATGCATTCATTTCAAGCATTCCCGTTTTGAAACATTTATGCTGTATCTTGATTACATGCTATAAATACTAACTTAGAACATGTTCTCTGAATATCAGTAACATTCATGCATTCATTTCAAGCATTCCCGTTTTGAAACATTTATGCTGTATCTTGATTACATGCTATAAATACTAACTTAAAGATAATTTATTAATTAGAAGGTACCATTTTTAAAATTATAGAAAATCCTCTTACCTCTTTCAGATGACTGTGATGGATTTTCATCATCAGATTTCTTTCTTTTTGGAGGATAATTAGGAGGATCATCATCCAGACTGCTTCCTATAATTTAATTCTTATTAAGTAACTTTTATTATACATGCCACATTTGGATCCAAAGCAAGTTTAATAGGCTGATTTTTAGCAATTACGCATGACAAAAGGAATAATTTTTTTTCAAATTAAAAAATTCAGATACTTTTGACAAGGTTTGCCCATATATATCAAGATATATTTTTCATGTATATATCCAATATTTATTTTAAAATGCGCATTTTTCTGTATTTAGTAAATGATCACTAAAGAAAAAGAAAAACTGTTAAAGACTCTCGGAGAACCAAAGGCGGATCCAGCTTGTGGTTAAGGAGGGGGTCATTTTCCGAAAGGGACAATTTTTTACCAAAAATGAGGGTGTTTGGCAATTTTTTTCTTAATATTAGACCCAAAAAATAGTTTTATATTATATTTGTCCCCCCATGACGCCCCCCCCCCCCTGGATCCGTGCTTGCGAAGAACAAGTAGACTACTGTATTACGTGAAGTTATATTTTGGATCTATCTTTACAAATCCGAGCCTGAACATATCAGCAACCTCAACAGAATCAAATAGAATAAGTTTGGAATATTTACACTTAAGGTAAAATGTATGAAATTACTGAAAAACAAAAAGCAGAGTTACTTTCTGTATATCTGGTAGGCATTTTAAAAAAATGAGAAGTGGACATCATTTCTCCATTATGCTCATCTTCCGTATCTTCAGTACTGTGACCTAAAAAACAGAATAATTTTTATGGTATTGCCTAGCAATAACAAATATAAGAAAATGAAAAAAGAAAGAAATACTTTCATAATATTACTTTAGTCTTGTTTAAATGTTTTAATTTAAAATGTGGCAACAAGTATTTTACCATGCTAGAGTTGTTAACTTAAAAGGTTAACTTTTTCCTATTTTCTTTATATAATAAAAAATCTTTTCTGTATTAGTTCACTTTACACATGATCGACGAGAGCTGAACGTAATCACACAACAATGTAGTGTTTTTTCCAGAATAAAAAAGGGGCGCAGATAAAACGGCGCTCTCAAACAAATTTTACAGTAAAATAAATGTTTTCCCTTTTTTTTTTACTTTTTTATATGCTACACTCGAATTTTATTAAAATGAACTCTAAGGACCTTTAACAGCAATTTGTCTCAACCGTCGTTAGTCTTATCCAAGAAGCATTAAACATTAAAGCAGAGACCAAAAATGCAGTTCATCTTAGCAGCAATCTGTTTTAAGCATGTTTGTAGTAACGAGGTTCGTCTGTATATGCAAACAAAAGCCTAAGTGTTTCTGAATCGTAGTTATTTTTTTAAAGAATTTAAAGCCTTTTAATGTTTAGCTAAAAAAAGTTATGCAAAAACCTGAGAAAATTCGTTTTTATATTTAAATGAACTTCTAGTAGATAAAGAAATCGAGGGAGTCATGTTTCAAGGCAGAAATGTGATGAATATTTAACTTTTGAAACATATTTGCCTGGTTGAAAAAGATTGGTTAAATTTTGAAAGGGACAAGGAGAGTGCATTGATAAATGTAAAATAGGTGACTTGGTGCATCAGCGTCTACTTAAGAGGGGCAGGGGGCAGCACCCTCCGAAAAATGCCAGGTGAAAACACTAATTAAGTAATATTTTTATAAGGAAAATCCCACAGAAGCTGATCTTAAGAGTTAATAAATATCATAGAAAGATTGGTGCCATAGAAGTTCATAAGAGACATGATAAAATATTTTTTTTTAATATTGAAATAGTAAACGCACAAAAAACTTGAAAATTGGCAGATTATTTGAAAAAATACTAAAAACTCCAAGTTATGTAGGAGGTAAGCAGCTGCTTAATCATCAGAGAACAAGAGCAACCGATAAAATATTGATTCTCGAAGGTTTCAAAAAATGTCCGAAAGTAGCATGTAAAAAAAAGTACATTCAAACTATTAAACAATAAAAGTATAAGAAAATGCACCCACAGCTCGATCATAGCATCCTAAGACTGCAGTTTCGCCCTTATTATGGGCTCCTCAGTTAGGAATAGCCAATGATCGAGCCGGAGGCAAAAATCCTCTTAATGTAGCTAAGATAGCCAACAAACTGGTAGATAAAGTGAATTTATCTTACCAGCGAGCATCCGCAAACTATGGTGCGGCTCAACTCGAAAATTTGAAGGCAAAAGCTAGGTATTGTGCAATGAGTTACCGCCCATAAGCCAGGGCTGAGGCAGAACTGAAGAAAATGCACCCACAGCTCGATCATAGCATCCTAAGACTGCAGTTTCGCCCTTATTATGGGCTCCTCAGTTAGGAATAGCCAATGATCGAGCCGGAGGCAAAAATCCTCTTAATGTAGCTAAGATAGCCAACAAACTGGTAGATAAAGTGAATTTATCTTACCAGCGAGCATCCGCAAACTATGGTGCGGCTCAACTCGAAAATTTGAAGGCAAAAGCTGGGTATTGTGCAATGAGTTACCGCCCATAAGCCAGGGCTGAGGCAGAACTGAAGAAAATGCACCCACAGCTCGATCATAGCATCCTAAGACTGCAGTTTCGCCCTTATTATGGGCTCCTCAGTTAGGAATAGCCAATGATCGAGCCGGAGGCAAAAATCCTCTTAATGTAGCTACAGGGGCGGCCCTAGCGGCGGACATTCCGGACCCCTGTCCAGGGCGGCAAATTTTAGGGGCGGCATTTTGGTTGGAATAATAAATAAATTTTCTTCAAGGAAAGAAACGTACAAAAAATTAACAAATATGATTCTTTTTACACTTAGGAATCCTGAAAGCTATGAATGTAGCGATGTTTGCGCGTGTTATTTTAATGTATCCATTTCAAGACAACATTTACGGCTATTTCAACATAGCCGATAACTTTAAGAACGTTAAGACCACGGAGTAGAAAGAAGGAGAGAAATGTTCTACGGATGCGCTAGTTTTAAAGTGGCAACGAATTCTCACCCGCCGCCAGAGGACGCTAGCTGAAACGCTCCCTATCTCCTACGGGAATCAATGTAAATGATACTGAATCTGTCATCTTTTTAAATGCTGATATGGAAAAGAAAAAATTTTTTTTTCAACTGGATTTTGGTGTAAACCATTGATTAACATTATGAACTAAATATGACTTTGATCCACCCCCCTGAAATTTTGCCGTATTTTTTAAGAAAGATGTTTAATCGACAGCATCTAGCGACTTGCCAAATTTGACATATATGCGACTGTATGTGACATTTTCTTTGCATTGTACGATATAATTTTTGCTGAGAATCAGTTCTCTAAATTGTTGATAAATTAAGCATGAGGCAAAAAATTAATTATGTCAGAATTTAATTTTGTTATTAATTAAATATATTTAGTAGACAAAATAATTATTAGTTTAAATGTATTTATTAAATATATTTAGTTCATAATGTTAATCGATGGTTTGAGCAAAATTCCAATTAAAAAAATGTATTCTTGCCAACAGCAGTCTTTTAAAATGACAGATTCTGTCAGATTTGGCAAGTTAGTAAGTGCATTCGATTAAACCTATTTCTCAAAGAATACGGCCCCTATTTTCGTGGGATGAAATTCATATTTAATTCATAATGTCAATCGAAGATTTACACCAAAATCCAGTTGAAAAAAAAATTTTTTCTTCCCCATAGCAGCATTTAAAAAGATGACAGATTCAGTATCATTTACATTGATTCCTGTAGGAGATAGGGCGGAGAGCGTTTCAGATAGCGTCCTCTGGCGGCGGGTGAGAATTCGTTGCCACTTTTAGATAGCAGAGATTTAGCTCCTCCTCTTTAATCTCCTTGGTTAAGACTTTTAAATTGTTGAGAGAAGCTCGGGGGCCTAAAGCGTAGTTTTTTTTAGGGGGGGGGGGAATCTCAATTTATCAAATGAAGCGCCGAATTTTACCGAAAAAACTGTCTCACTATTTTCAAATTTTCCGAATCATTAGTAAAAATTTGCCGAACATTAATTTTTTTTTGGAGGTCATAGTATCCTCCCACTGGGGTGCGCCTGATACAAGTTTTGTAAATTGTGTAGAGAGAAAATTGTAGAGAGAAACAAGGCATATAAATACGCTTGATCTAGCACAAAGGTCTTCAACTTAGATTCTGGGAAACCCTAGGGTTTCTTGTATTTTTGTACGGGACGGCAAAACTGCTAGGGCCGCCCATGTGTAGCTAAGAGGGCGAAACTGCAGTCTTAGGATGCTATGATCGAGCTGTGGGTGCATTTTCTTCAGTTCTGCCTCAGCCCTGGCTTATGGGCGGTAACTCATTGCACAATACCCAGCTTTTGCCTTCAAATTTTCGAGTTGAGCCGCACCATAGTTTGCGGACGCTCGCTGGTAAGATAAATTCACTTTATCTACCAGTTTGTTGGCTATCTTAGCTACATTAAGAGGATTTTTGCCTCCGGCTCGATCATTGGCTATTCCTAACTGAGGAGCCCATAATAAGGGCGAAACTGCAGTCTTAGGATGCAATGATCGAGCTGTGGGTGCATTTTCTTCAGTTCTGCCTCAGCCCTGGCTTATGGGCGGTAACTCATTGCACAATAAAAGTATAGTCCAAATCTTTTCAATGTGTATAAAATTATTATAAAATATAGAACACTGTACTGAGAAGTTCAAAGTAAAAAATAAAATAATAATAGAACATTCCGAGCCAGATGTGGCACATGAAAGCGAAACTTTGTTGGTCCTTCATGAATGTTACAAATTGAAAACTATGGACCCTTTCAAATGTTAACACTCTGTACCTCTTATTTTTTTCTCATCTATTTTAGTTCGAAGATGTAAGCAATAGTAATAATGTTCCAATTTTGGAGTCAAATAGTCAAAAATTGCATGCTGTGAAACGGGTTCAAAACTTCTCATTAAGAAAATAAAAATCAATTGGTGATTGCAACGTGTAATTTTCTTTTCCCGATTTTCTGATGTTATCTGGGAGGAAAATATAAATATTCAGTAGAAAGTCAAACATTCAAACATCAAAACTCTGAACACAGTCCCACGAAGTTTTACTAAACTGATCTGCAATCGCTAAAGGACTCATGCACTTCCTGAAATAAATAAGCACATACAATGATTAAAGGAATGAAACTAAGTACACATAGAGATGGAGTTTTACATTTACCACCCAAAATGATAACTACATACAGCACTGTAAACATTTTCTACCATTCCTTTATGATCAGTTCATAATAATAGTTATTTTTTGTTAATTTTTGAGAAAAATGTAATTATATATTGTATCATAAATATGATGTACTGTGTTGTATGTTATGAACATGCATGTTGTACAATCGCTTTATTTGATTAAATGGGAAACTATTTTCACAAACCTTATTTTTTTGGTTATTTTCAAAAACTTGAATGATTTGAAAATCCAAACTACCCATGGTCCAAGTCCCATTCAATTTAGATTTTTGATGTTCTACTATATTTAAAGTTTTTGGCCCACGAGATTCATTTTAATATAAGGTGTGGTCCTCAGATAAAGATAAATTGGGCACTAATATGTTACTATTATATGTTTACTGCATAAATCAAGGTAATTAAATCATCGAAAAAAATTGAAAAAGAGAGAGGATGTGTAAGAATATGTTAAATTATCATCAAAAGTTAAAACTTATGCAGAATTGTCAACAGCTTTGTACTATATATTTTATTGTACGATATATATTATTTAACAAATTATTGCAAGCTGATCATAAGTAATAAAAATTTTGAAAATTATGAAAAAACAAATAAATACTTCTCTTGGTTGCTGCACTCCAATGTTCAGAAGATATTTTCTGTGGATGTCGTTTTCCATAATCATCCTCACTTTCACTCGTACTTGAGTCTAGTTTCAAGCATAAGCAAAAATTTTGGATTAATAAAAAATAAAAATTTTAACTCTATTTTTCAGAAATACATTAGCATTCTCAGAAATGCATTAGCATTAAATTTCAAATTTTAATGGAAAATTTATGTTTTGATATTCATCAGTGCAATGCTATTTAAGAATAAATTTTCTGGACTTTCATTCAATAAATCAAAATTTTCATTCAATAAATTCAATATTCAAAACAATAAATCTTCATTTCTAAATAACAAGGCATTTCAGAACCTTCAAAGAAGAGGAATAACCCTTTCTTTTCTTGTTGTTATGTGAGGAAAAAACTAATAAGATAGCGGCAAAGTCAAAAAAATAGCACCACCGTAGTAGCATTTTTTTTCCCTGCAGTCTTCCCTGGAAATATGAAAAGCATCTTTATTGGATAAAACTCAAAATTTTGTTTTCTTTAAAAATTTTACGGTTTTGTTCTCCCATAAGAAATAGTCTACAAACTCTCTCAATAATCTGCGACACCAGTCGCACTGTTTCTACTACACAGAGCACTGCTTTCAGCTTCAATCAAAATAGGAAATTTTCCCTCACTAAAACAACAATATGTTGAATTGCGATTAAAGCACTCTTCAGCTGAAACTCAAAACACCTTTGTTTTTCTATCAACTTTGAATTTTAATTCAATTTTTTAATGAAAATGAGACTAGACAAAAGCAAGGCTATAGAATGCTGCAAGGCTTCCTCACCATTAACTCAAGCATCAATTCCAGTGAGACGATATTACTGATTGATATAGACAGACCTAGATAAGATTTAAAACTGTCTGTGAACTCAGATCATTTCTTTAAAAATTTCTGCAAAAAAGGCGGGGGGGGGGGCGCTCAAATCCGCTATTGCCAAAATCAGCAAACTACAAAGTTATATGCAACTGTAGGGTTGCTAGCATAAGCTGCGACCCTACACTTGCACATTAGGGTAGATCGAAAAAAATTTTTTTTTTGAATCTTAACTCTTACCTATGCGGAAAAGATGTTCTATGATATACAGATTCATGAAAAAATAAAATAAAAAATTAAATTTTAAGTTAAGAACTGCCGCAAGAGGGATGAATTTCAGAAATTGAGGCTTTTTTTGTAAAAAAATCGAAATTAATCAATTATTTTTATTTTCAGATTTTAAGTTCTACTTATGTGGGTAAGATGTCCCATAATATGTAGATTAATTAAAAGCTAAAATAAAAGGCTGAATCTTAAGTCACGAGCTTTTGCAACAGAGTTGAACTCCAGAGATTTAAGGCTTTTTTCGTAAAAATTAAAAGTTAATCAAAAAAATTTTTTAATACAATTTTAGAGTCTACCTTTTCAGAAAATATGTTTTAAAGAACACCGATGAGGTAGGAAGGATTTAAAAAGAAAAAATAAGTGTATATGTATAGCTGCACTGCCGTAAGTGTTATTAGATTTTGTTAATAAAACCTTTTAGCGTCAAAGGTCACGATGCTTTTTACCAAAGTAAAAGAAGCATTTTAATTCAAAGAAATGTATTTTAGAATGATTAAAGTCATACTAGATGATAATAAAAAAATCTACATTCATTCAAAACATTCTGAACTTAAAATATCATCGGAATGACAGGGGACAGTAATCACTCTTCGTATTGAAGACTGGCATGAGCCTTCGCGACTTCAGACGATTTCCTATAAATCCGCCTCTGTAACGGGGTTCCCACACAGCAGGAGAGGTTTTTGTGACAACTTTTATTATTCCTTCTGCTGTTTGAGTGTGGCAAAGAAAATTCCGGATAACTGGTAGAATAATGCTTGTATGATTGCTGGGTTTTGTATTGCTTCTAAAAGCATGGTGTCACTAAAGCATTCAGTCAGTGGAGACTCTGTTACATTTTCCCACTTTATCAAATCGACATAATCTGTCGTGTTTAAGTCAAAGTTTGGCAATTGAAAATTCGGACGTTAATATCCGCTGCAGTAGTAGAAGTGCAAGCAGTATGCTTATCTTTACGTGCTTTTAGAATTCTTTAAAGGGCTAATTGCTTTATGTGATATCTGTCCTCAGCTAGCATTGATATCAGGGCATTTTCTCAGTGACCAAAAAACCCATTTTATTTAAGAACAGGGTCAATTACTTCTTTCTAACCATTCGACAAATATCGCGGAAGAAAGATTGTTTGATGCAAATGCTGCGCACCATAAATTACAGAAGATTTTGTTTTGATCTGGAACCACATGGGAGCATATACTTTTAAAATGAATGTTGTTACTGTAACTAATGTCTCAAATGGATCCTCATAAGCTACATAGAGTATGAGAATTATATTTGCAGTTGTAGGCCATCTTGAGTGGCAAAGCATTTTCGGGGTTTTTCTAAGACTTTCATTGTAATGTCCAGAGCTGATGGCTTCCCAGATTTCCATTAAGTACCGCTGATCAGTGCTTAGATACGTTTTGTTGGTGACTTCACATAGTGTGCAAGTTATAGGTACGAATATAATTAGAGGCAGCTTCTTGCATCCAGCTAACAATTTTCCTATTTTGCCAGTGAAGCTTTGGGGCCCAATCGTTGTTAAATCCACATGAGTAAAAAGATGGCGCAAAAGAAGCTCATTCGCGTGTAACTAGCATACAAACCATTGTAGTGGACGCTTCAGGACCAGTTCTATATTTCGAATAATACCTCCTTTGACTACTGTGTTGACAGAAGCTCCATCGAAACCGATTGTATAATCAGTTGATGACAAGAAATTTAGGATATGTTCTCCTATGATTTGTGATTTTCCGACATTTACACACAAGTGGCCGATATACTTAGAGCCAGGCTCTTTAACTAAACTTATATGCTCTTCGATTAGAACTTTTCTGTTTCTGTCTTCCACTTTTGGCACGTAGGGATGAAAGGATAAAATGAGGGAGTAAAAAAATATTTAACAAAAAAAAGGAAAACAAGCTGCCATTTAAACCATGAGCAGTGGTGGTTGTGCTACTTCTGATTCACTCATATGACAGTGTGAAAAGGGGGTGTTTAGGGGATAAAATATTCCAAAATACTTACAGGTATTCAATACTCAGTACTCAATGATCAATATTTATCACTTTGGACCATTTACTTTTGTTGAAATAAGTATTTTGAATAAAAAAAATATCAAAACAAAATTGAGTGATTATCAACATTTTTTCCAAAATTTAACCCCTTTGCGTTAGTTCAAATTTTGAAATTATCTTTTTTAAATTTATCTTTCCTTAATCTCCATGCCACAGAACATCTTTTCTGCATAGGTATATTTGGATAAACGAAACTTTTTTTTTTTCACCATAAAAGAGCGATCCACCCTATTGCGCATTTGTTTGCGGGTTTATGATGCATTTATTTAGATGCGCCATGATAAATAAATGCATCATATTTTTAACAAGCTACTGTCACACAATCAACAAAATCCAGACATGCTGCAGATAGCAAACTGGATAAACAAAGAAATACTTAAAGAAAATATCAAAACTATCTGCAAACTTTGAAAAATTTTTGCAAACAGCCCTTCCGTATTCGTTTATATTATCTGAGTCTGAGAAAAAAACCTAATCATGTCCTAATGGCTAAGGACAACTATTAATGGTGTTCAAACCGTTACATACAGCATAATCCAAAAGAATGAATTATCCAATTAATTGTGCTTCAAAAAATAAAACTCATAAAATTCAACTATGATCCACATTTTCCTAATTTTATGTCTATCTTTGAAAAGTTCAGACATTTTTCTAACTTTGAAAAATTTTGGGCAGGCAATGCATAATTAACTTTTTTTTCTTCATCATCTCACAGAAGATCAATCTCTGTCCTTTATCCTTTAAATACCAATCCCTTTTAGATGTTGTTCTTCACCGTATAATTTCGCGCTGAACTAACGAAAATTGACTTGGTTTTAGAAAAGCTACCACAAGGATGCTTTTACTTTGCAATTACCAGAGATAAAAACAGCTCAAAGTCAAAAAAGAGGAAAAATTGCGCGGCTTAAAATTTGGATTAATTTTTTTTACCATATTTTGCGAAATTAGTCATGCAAGATTTCCTCTTAAATTGCACCCTGAAATCTAAAGTAAATATTCTTAAAAGCTCTTAATTGCTCATTTATTCACAAGTCATTTTTAAGTCATTCACAACAATGTAGAAAAAAAAGAGGGTGGGGTGCAATTTTTGATGAATTACACACGTGTATCTCAAGAAATAAACTCTCTAATTAATATTGCATGGTCTTTAGTTATTTTGATAAATTTTTATGATCGAAATAATTTTCTCAATTTTTTTTGACAAAGATCTTGAATATTTTAGCTGAACTTTCTGAACTTCTACCTCTTACAAGGGGAAACTGATGTTTTTGGCAGCATGTCAAAATAGAGTACAAAATTTCCGGCTAATTGCACATCATCCTTGAGATTTCAATCCTGCTGCATCCTAAAAACATTTCCAGTATTTTGGAAGTTGGAAATAATTTCAACCTCTACTACTTTAAATAAACTTATTTTAAGCTTCATTTTAATAATAAGTGTATTTTTAATTTTTTTTCTAAACTTGATGCAACATTAAGTTTTTGATTGCGGAAAGAAAGAAAAAATACAAAAAGCGGAAAATCTTGGTTCCGCGGAAGATTTTCATCCCTAGACTACAGTGAAAACATTTCAAAACAGACTTGAACAAGGAAATAAATTATAATGTGAAAAAAGAAAATTTTGAAAGGTTTCATAAAGCAATTTGTAGATAGCAAAGGGAAGAGGTACACTTGCGAATAAATGTAACCACTTTGCACATTGTTAGCTTATTGAAAATTTTAAATTTACAATCTAAATGTACATGCTTTATTTTTTGATTGATTGAGGAAAAACTACAAGGACAATATCTATATGAGGAAGAAATATTATACTAGCAAAGAAAAAGTCAGAATTGATGAAATTTAGAATTTTCAAAAAGATTACATGGGTTAAGTTTAGAAACAATTTAAAGAACCATGATTTAAAAAAAAATCATTTGATTTAAATCATTCAATTGAAATCATTAACATCCTGTCCAACTCCAAAATTAAAATCCACATTTTGTATCACTACAATTTAAATATTATAGACAAATTATTAATCTTTTAACATTGCCCCTTAGCATAAAAGTATATTATAATATTACTGACTTAACCATTGCCCTGAATATTAATTTTGATAAGTCTCATTTTTCAGTTTCAGCTCATACATCCCACATTAGTAGTGTAGTATTTAATTTTTTTTAAAGAAATTTTTTACTCAACATTCTTTTTATGTTTAATAATCTTACACACATGGGTGAATATTAAAAAAAATATTTTGATCAGTTTCAATATTATTTGCCGCTGGAAATTTTTGTTGTAATAAGTAAATTTTGTGCAATTTTTACGTCCGACACTCTGACACCGTGGAATTGCCCAACAGTTTAAAAGAAAATGGTGTAGAAAAAAATATCAGCTTTAAAAAACTTCAGAACATGAAAAAACAAACAACTGAGCAATAAGTCGGAAATAAAGTTATATTTTTGAACAGTTGTAGTAAATGACAATTTTACAACTTAAGATAAACGTATTCGATGGCTTTTGAGGGTAATAACTCTTATTTAAGTCTTTCTTACCACTCAAAGATTTAAATTTCTTCATCATGTTTAGTCGAAAAGTACATAAATTTTAATTCATATTATTTTAATAAGCTAAAAATCTCCTTGACTATAACATTAAGCTGTAGAAATCATAGTTTCATTTCCAGTTAGCACAAAACCGTAACACGCATCACAGTTTACAGTTTTTGTCACAGTTACATTTTATTATAGCAGACGTCTAGGCATTAAAAAAGTAATGAAAGCTCTATACTAAAAGTCTCTTTTCTCCAATTTAAAAGAAAACACTTTTCCAACAACGAAAATCAAGTTCTGTAGCAGGATTTTCCTGCTAAGAGAAAAAAAAAAATAATATTGTAGCAAAGAAATTTATCATTCATCAATTTCTGAAGAAAGAAAAGGAGGAGGAGTGAGAAAAAACTAAAATTTTGAATATGTTTCTTTTTACTATTTACACACACATTTATTGCACTAAATATATACAATAATGTGAAAGTTTTAAGGATTGATCAATGCGTAGTCTAGCCAAACTACGCATTGGGCGTAGGTATCGTCTCGGTTTTCAGACAAAATTTAAAAAAAAAAAACTTTCTAAAAAATGTCTTAATAAAAAAAGAGTATACATTAGGGTGATTCAGAAATGTATGGAAAAAAATAAACTTTGTATTTTTGTGCGTCTTACCCTCTTATTTTGTGCCACTATATACACTGATTATTTGTGCAAAATTTTGGCAAAATATATTAATATTTAGAGGTCGCTCAAGCGCCTTGAAATTTCGTAATATTGACAAAAACGTGATCGTAAATGATATCTATAGAAAAAAGTAGCCTTTGTATTTTTGTACGTCTTACCCTCTTATTTTGTGCCACTATATACACTGATTATTTATGAAAAATTTTGGCAAAATATATTAATATTTAGAGGTCGCTCAAACGCCTTGCTATTTTGTGATATTGACAAAAACGTGATCGTAAATGATATCTATCGAAAAACGTAGCCTTTGTATTTTTATTCGTCTTACCGTCTTATTTAGGCTCTTTATATACACTGAATTATTCGCCCAAAATTTTAGTAAACTATATTTACATTTAGGAGTACTTCAAATTTTGTGATAGTGGCACAAATGCGAACGTAAATAATAATAATAATAAAGTTACTTTATTGCTTTTTCATATCTCCGAAGAAATAAAGTGTGCAATCACATATATCTGAAAAACCAATAAAATGCAGAAAAGTATGAAAACTAATCAAATACGGAAAAAATATAAAAAAACAAATTTAAATGCATTAAATATATAGTAATTCGCTCATTAATTCTTGCAATACTTTTTAAGGTTACTTTTTTGCAACTTTGAAACCTTTTCTGTGTTCCTGTACCACTTGAAGAAGACACTGTCTTTGTTTTTCGTCGTTAGTGATAGTCTTAACAAATGCTTCAATAAGGGCCATGCCACGCTCCGTATTGTCGTTTACAATCCTCAGTTTCTTTGGTAGTATAAAGCCTTGTTGGTAGCTATCTTAAGGATTCGAATGCTCAGAATCAAACAGCTGATATATTTTGAGTTTCTTCTTTACATGAATAAGGACGCTAAAAATATTCCAAATCATTTCTTAGTGCTTGCACAAAAAAGGTTGCTGGGAACCCAGCTCTTAGATATTTTTTCCCATTAACGATAAGAATGTGAAAGAAATCACATTCATATGTTACGAATACCTTTTGTTTGTCCAGCTGCAAGTTTGAACTGGTTGGGAAATATCCATAACTTGAAGCCATAAAGAATCTTTAACACAGATATAACACGAGGAACCACTCCTGGGACACGAAAACATACACCAAGAGAAGGTGCTCTGCTCAAGAAAATCGCACTAAGTTCTAGTATCTTCCTTGGACACTTCTTTTACATGGGTCATCAGAAGTTAACTTTGCACAACTTCCATTACTAGTTGCACGTTGCTCTGAATGTGCTACCAACTCCTCAACCTCATCGTTCCTCACTCCAGGTTTAAAATTAGAATGTTTTATTCTGGACTATGATTGCTAAAACCGCTTAAAAAGCAGTATTATAGATCCAATGGCAGTGGATGGTTCTACGCAATTGCGTGAACATCGCATCTGACATTGCACGCAATCAAATACCCCAATTCTACTCATTTCTTGGTTTATCGGTTAAAATACCGAGAGACCAAGAGTAGAATAGATTTCGGTTGCAATACCACAGAAAACACAATGTCTAGAATATAATGGCGGAAAGCACAATATAAAAGTCGCTTCCCTAGTTTTGTTTTCCCAAGTTCAAACATGCTCCAACTTTAGTACCGGCAATGCATGTCGTATTGAAACACATACCACGTACGAGCTCAGTAAGTTCCCATTTAATCTAACTGGTTATCGTATAGCAGCATTTTCCGTAGCACTTCCAATGCCTGACTAACTTACTAGAACCCAGAAGTAAATCATCAATGCTTGTGGTCCTGATACTAATACTGGTATGAAACCCGCCGATCATCCTTCATTTTCCCAATATATTTTGCATAAATGTTTCGTTCCAGTGAACTATCAAAGGAAATCCTAGATTAAAACGACTTTTGTAAGTTAACGGCCAATTCAGAGCGAATAGTTTGCATTTACCGTTTTATGCACGTTGTCAAATCCTCCCCATTTTGACCCATACTTTGTACTGTAGCAGCTACTACCAAAGTGGCTTTCGGTCACTTATACTGGGCCCTGTCTAGAGTGGTTGCTAGGTGTTTTAGCCAAAAAAACTCATACACCTCAAACAACCGAAAAGAAAACAGAAACCACAGCCCGAGATTGAAGCAGCATTTTCTACCCAAACTCAGATAAGAGATAATGCAGCTTTGGAGCGGGGGGGGGGGGGGGGCTAATCGTTACAACTCACTTTGAGCTATTATTTTATTGACTGATTACTTAGTAGAGTAAACTGACGTTTTAAGTTATTCCATTTTATATGAAGAATAATATTATTTCGGGTAATGAAGCTATATATTCCAACTCTCGAAATTGCTAATTTTCAACAGAATTCGATCGCGTTGAGCGACCTCTAAATATTATTCAATTGAACTAAAATTTTACATACATTACATTCATGAATAGTGTAAAAAAACTGCGGGGTAAGACCAGAGAAATTCAAAAAAATTTTTTTTTGAATCACCCTAGTATACATGAATCAGGCCCGGACTGGCTCTTCTTGGGGTTGTCGGCTTGGTACTGGAATAGGGGCCCCCTTCCCAGTACCTCTTTCTGGGGGCCCTAGAGCCCCTCCCCCCGTGGATTTTTTAAAATTACGTGGTGAAAAACGGCATTTTTTGGGGGGAGGGGGGGGCAGAAAACAGATAATATTTTTAGAAGAGGAGGTGAACGATATTATTGGTTATTTTTAGAGCTTATTCCTTTGAACTGAATTTTACTGAATTACAAAGAGTAAATGTTACTTTATCAAAACGTGAGCAAATATTTTCATTGGTGTATATTTATAATTATAATACTAACTGACCCGCGAGAAGCATTTGCGTTAGTCAGCGGGAGTTCAAAAATCTGTTTTTTATTATTTATTTATTTTGATTTTTTTCCATAATGTAAGTTTTCAAAAAAAAAAAAAAAAAAATTTAAAGAATGCTTTACTTATATGGTTTGCTGAAGTATTAAAGAAATGTATGGCACTCCGACTCCTCTCCCCGAAGAAAAACGCCCTTGAGAAAGAATATATGAAGAGACGAAGATTTGTCTTGTTAAAATAAATGTTTTCTTTTCTTATTGTAATGCAACAAAACTTGTGTAATTTAAAATTCTGAAAGAGTCAGGCCCGTCATTTAGGGGGGGCAGAGGGGGTCAATTGCCCCCCCCCCCCTGGCTTTGAGAAATCAATGTATTTACATATAAGTGGGCGTGGTTTTTGATGTTTTCCGGTGAAATTGCATTGTGGACTAGGGATGGACCGGATAGTGATTTTGCCGGATATCGGATATCCGGTGGATCATCCCTACCGGATATCGGATATCCGGCATTACAGTTACATAGCATGTTCGCTTATTTTTGTGTAATGCGGCTTCAATACAATAAATCAAAGTTGTTCCACGCATCATTTCTTTAAGAACGTGTTAAATACATTGAAATATAATTTTTAAAGCCTTTATATTTTATTGTGCACGAGTAGCACTACATATGAAATGAAACACTAGCATATTGTGTTTTATTTCTACATTTTTTCTTTAAAAGAGGTAAACTTTAAAAAATTGATAGAAAAATATTTCGGTATGTACTCATAGTTTAAACTTTTAATTATTCTTCGCTTAAACTTAAAACTTTTTTGTTTCAGATATCATTTCAATTAGTTTCTGCATAAACGATAGTCATTAAATATTTCATCAATATCATGTACATGATAGTTGATTTACAAAAGAAAAAAAAACTAAGCTTAGTAAACGAATTTTTTTTTTTCAAATTAATGCATATATTATTAGAGTTATATGAATTTAAATTTCATTACAAAGTAACACAGTTTCTTGTTTCCAATTTTGCAATAATATAAAAAAAAATTTTGCCTTAAAATTTTTTTAAAGAATAATACGTATATAATTTTTTTACATGCAAGTTAAGAAAACATTAAAACAGGACCAGTGCGTTAAAAAAAGTAAATAACAAACTTATGCTCAAATAATCAATTTTAAATTTTACTTTAGTTCCAAAAAATTAAGATGCACATTCATAAAACATGCAAATTATCATTTTAAATACATTAAGAGTCATGCTAAACACATTCACTTTTTAAAAAAAAAATTAATAAACTAATTCAAAAATAATAACCTTGAAATTTAACTTAATTTCTAGAAAATAAAGATAAATTCTTAGATCCAAATTAACATCTTTATATATATATATATATATATATATATATATATATATATATATATATATATATATATATATATATATATATATATATATTATAATGTACGTAAGTATGAGTAATTCCAACGAAAATGGTACATATCATGTTTGAAATTGTCGAGTTCAGTTTATCAAATTAAATTCTTTCCGCCAACGTTTTAAAAAATATTCTCTATTTATTTGTGCATAATGTATAAATGGCTTGTATGTGAATCATTCATGAAGGGGTTTTGAATATTTCGACCACTTTGTGTAACACTAAGTAAAATAACTTAACATCCTAAAACTTATTGTCTTCAATTTTAAGAAAAAAATTTTTTTTCACCATTAATGCAACTGTAACAGAATGGACATCCAGCAGTTCAAATTAACTATCATCAGAAAAGAATTAGGCTCATCTTAGTTGCTGACTATATAGCTCAATGTAGCTAAGTAATCACAAAAGATATTCTACTTACACTTCTTAAAAAAACTATCAGATTGAATGTAATTGTTTATTTTATTTCTGAAAGGCTGGTAACAGAGTGGACAACTCAGAGCATAAAAAATCTAGGGACGAAGATAAATAAGTGTTTTCCGAAGATTTTTTTTTTTGCATTTATAAAGATCAGCAGAAAGGGTATCAGAAGCATTTTTTTTTTTTTTTTTTTGTGCTGTGCAATTAATTTTATTGTTGCATTTCAGCTTAATCTTAAATTGCATTTTAAGTCCTAGCAAGTTGAAGCTGGGATGTCATTTTTTCCTTCTTCTGACGTTTTTTTTTTTTTTTTTTTTTGAGTTTTTTATAAATAGATGCCTTATGCCCAAATAAGTAACACTTGATATCACACAATTAAATGAATAACAAATAAAAAAAATACAATTAATTGGTGGTAAATATTAAAATTGATTATCAAAATGCTGAAGTATCGGGACTGATTTGGACCATTTTTGCTGAAATGACCCATATATTATTATTATTATAAAAATTATTCTAAAAATGTCCACTAAAAACGTAAATTAATAAAATTATATTTTTGAAATAATTAACTGAAAATTTTACTTAAATTCCAAAAAATAAAGATTAACTTTCTTAAGATGCAAATTAACATCTTAAATACAGTCAAGTCTCGATAACTCGAAGTCCCAAGGGACAAGCAAAAAGCTTAGAGTTATTGGTAGTTCGAGTTATAAGCAGTTCCTATCCTCTTTTCAAGAATTTTGGATTGAATGAAAACAAAGATAAAGGTATATTTGAGTTTATAATGCTTTAAGTCATTGAGACTTGATTGAATTTGGTTGTTTGTTTCTGGGGGAACACGGCAGGATGCTGTTTTGGATCTAGTTTTCTGCAATGTTGAAGGTTCTGTTCAGGCATTATGTGTAGGGGAGCATATTGGGGATAGTGACCACAACAGTATTAGGTTTGGGATTAAGTTTGATATGCACAAAGACAAAAATTTTAGGATTGTACCTAATTTCAGAAATACTGATTTTGTCGCACTCAGGCAGAGTTTGAAAACTGTTTTTTCATCAGGTTTGGACAATAGCGAGGTAAATCTGCAGTGGACTGAGTTTAAGGAAAAACTAGCAAAAACAGTTGGGGATTATGTTCCTTTTAGGAGAAAAGGGGTAAACACAAAAATTTGGCCCATGTGGTTCACTAGTGAAACTAAGGATACTCTAAACCGTAAGCAAGCTGCTTTTCGTCGATTAAAAGAAACTGGTCACAGCGCAGATAGGCTACAGTATTGTGAGGCTAGGCGTAGTTTTAAGTATTTGGTACGGTTTCAGAAAAGAGAATTGGAACAAAAGCTTGCAGATAATATTGACAGGAACCCAAAGGGGTTTTTTGCTTACGCAAATTCTGGGAAAGTTCGAAATAGTCAAATTGGGCCACTGGTTGATGAGCATGGAAATTTAATTCAGAATGATGGGGATATTGCTAATGTTCTAAATGACTTTTTTTCCAGTGTTTTTAACGATAACTGTATCTCAACAGTTGACACAAGTAAGCAGGGTCGGACTGGGAATGAAATTCGGCGCGGGCATCCAAAGAAAACCGGCGCCTCTCCAATTACATTAATTAAAAATTATATTCATTATTAATTAATTATTTAATTTTTTTCAAGAAACATAATTAATTATTTAATTAATTTCAAGAAACACAATTAATTATTTAATTAATTTCAAGAAACACAATTAATTATTTAATTAATTTCAAGAAACACAATTAATTATTTAATTAATTTCAAGAAACAATTAATTATTTAATTAATTTCAAGAAACATAATTAATTATTAAAATACGTCATGATTAAAAAACTAAACTTAATTATTAATGACATGGACTAATCAATTCATTATTAAGAATAAATATGCTTGCACTTAACATTATTGGCAATTCTAAGGGCTCTTGCCAAAACAATC
Source organism: Uloborus plumipes (assembly GCA_038373865.1). NCBI lineage: Eukaryota > Metazoa > Arthropoda > Arachnida > Araneae > Uloboridae > Uloborus > Uloborus plumipes. The sequence continues at coordinate 74,488 of JAXGGA010005676.1, forward strand.
TTCCAAACTGTAATTCAGGCTGTGGGAAACATAAACGGAAGTAATCTATTAGAAGATTTTCGTCATAATATTGGAAACATTCAGGTCTCAAACATTGAAATTTTTGACGGAGGGCTTTTATTCCCCCGTTCCCCCTCCCCCAGACATGTGGGTATTCTACATAGAAAAAATAAATGAAAATAACTGTAAATGATATTTTGGCTTTGATTTCCGTGTTGATTTCGGAAAATTTCGGGTTTGAAAGAGCAAGTGTCCAGCAAGTTGGGATTGGAAGAGGCGGCTCGTGACCCATCCCCCCGGGGGGCGGATACAGGAATAATTTCTGGAAGGGGGGGCAATGAATAAAAAGTGGTTCTCCCCAGGGGTGGTCACAAGAATGAATTCAGGGGGGGGGGGATGAGTTAAAGGGGTTCTCTTCTTAAAAATTTTGCTTAAACATGTTTATGTGACATATTTCGCCGGTCTTTATGAGCGTTCTTAAGTGCTGAAGAGCTCTCAGTTTTGGTTAGGACGAAGAAAAGTACTGCTCTTGATAAGCGAACCGGGGTAATATTTACTCTGTTTTAGCGCCAGATATCTAGAAATATTTTAGCGAGGATGTGATAATTCAGGATAATTTATAAAATTTGTTCGTTATTTATGATTTTGTTAAAAGTTAAAAAATATGTTACAATAAAATAATAAAGTTCTTGTTATTAACGTTTTAAATATTAAGTGAGAGCCACTAACATTTGGTGCAATATTTTTAATAGTTATTTTTATTACTATTAAACTTATAACTGTATAACTTATTTTTATTTTAACGTTTTGTGCAGTTATCAAGTACATGTGGGGCAAAGTGAAATAATTCAGTTTATTTGCAATCCAATAAGTTATTAAACCACTTACTTAATCATATTTGGTACTTCAGTTACATTTCTTCCTTAAGTAATTCACTTATTCATTCTTTCATCTAACTCAGTGGTTCTCAAACTTTTTACAGCTACCGCCCCTTTAGGATTGAAAATTGTTTCAACGCCCCCTTTGAGAACTTAACCCCCTTAAAACTGGAAGGGAGAGGGGAGGTTAACTCTATAATTTTGCCCAAACAGATTGTCGGAAAATGACTATAGAGCAGAAAAACTTATGCTTGATGTTTTTTTTTTCTTTATATATATTTTTTTTAAACCGAGCATTTTTTTTTTCTCTGAAAAGCTGTGTCAGAGGGAAAATCAAGTGCCCAGAATGGGACCATTAAATGAGTGAACCATTTTTAAGGTAAATGAGAACGGTTTGAAATAAAAATGCACCGTCTTTCAACATTTTTATTTGACAACAAATATATTTCGAAAAATACCCTACGTTCAAATAGTTCCTTGACCAGTCCGATTCCAAACATTGTGTACAGTGTAGTTCTTATTTACTTGCAACTATACAATACACATCCCCTATTTATTACATACGGATATAGGATTTTACTGTGGTAGGACAATAACAAAGACGGACCTTCTAATTTTCCCAGGAGCGACAAATACTTGAAACCAGTGGTTGGAAAAACTACATTTATTTTGTAGCGAAATACAACTACAACTACTTTGTTATAAATGTAGTTATCTACAACTACAACTACTTTTTTTTTAATGTAGCGACTACAAACTACTTTT